>LKTO01000279.1:0-66543 GCA_001399465.1 Hymenoscyphus scutula | reverse complement strand
GGATGATGGGGGGGAGGTTGAGGTTGTTTTGGGGTGATGTTGGTGTGGTGTGGTTACTGTTGTTGTAGTAGAATGTACTAGTCGGAGTATTAAAAAAGCTAGATTGCGAGAGATTTAGCGTAAAAGCCTTAGAGTTGTAGACATTTCTAACCTGGCATCCAATCTAGTGAAACTCCCCAGTAATTCCACACAGGAGATCGCGCAGTCAAAAACAAAGCTGCCAGTATACTATAAGAAACGTCAACTACATCCATTTTATCCAACAGTCTACTTTCTGAGTATTGTTTGATGTGGCTCCAGATACCACCCAGTTGATCTCCGTTAAGCCGGCCAGGAAATGTTAGCTTACTTGTACGCAACGTTTTTCGTTTCAACGGGTGGATTTTACTTCTAACATCTCGTAAACAGTACAGATACCTATTAATTATTAATTTAGTTAATCTAATCTAATTAACTTAATTACTCTAATTCATCCAATTCATCTGATTAATATAGCTCTCTCCTTCCCTGCCTCTTCTTTAGCCTCTCTTATCGTTCTGCTCTTCTTCTATATATATACCCTGGGTTTTTAAGCTAGATAGATACTAGAAAATGTTCTTAGAAAGGCCGATTACGTTACTTAAATATGACTAAATTTGCTTAACTAAAAAGTCTTTTACTTAGAGCAAAAGTAGCTAGAGTTTATAGTCAGTTTCTAGCTAATATAGATAAGTATATCTAGTAACTTTCTACTAACTTAGAGAAGTAAACTAAGAGGCTTATTTATAAAAATATTACTATATATAACATAAAGCTACCTCTTTATAGATAGAAAAAGTAATAGTAAATATATATCTATACCTATCTTTTTATTTGTTATTTTAACTCTATATAATATTTATAGTTAATTATTTTTATTATTCTAATTATCTAGAGTAATTACTTTAAACTGCCTAAGATAGATAGAATAGTAGTTATATAGGCAGGTACGATTTACTACTACTTTTTCTATCTACCTAAATCTCGCTTAGCTCTATAGTACCTCTACAACGCTACTTTTAGCGCTACTCTAGAATATTAGTATAAATAGTCTAATTTAGACTAAATTAATAAATTAAATCTAATTAATATAATTAGAGTACTTGTGATTTTAATTAGTAGTTAAGTAATCTTAATTAGATTAGATTAATAGCTAAAAATCTAATCTAATCTAATCTAATCTAATTATTACTTATACTACTTATAAACTTACTATAAAATCAAACTATAAGTGTTCCACGCTTTGAGGGTGTGTTCTACTCAAGACTCAAGAGATGATGTGAGACTTAGTCTTCTCCGGTCTACAAGTAGTTCGGATAACTTTCGGAGAATCACATCATGATTGTTTAACCATGAGTCAGATTGGGTTGCTGTCATGCATTAAATGTGGGTTGAAAATATTCTAGGGAGCTCGGTATTGTATGGAGTTCTATTGCTACATAAATATACACGTACTTGAGGCAGTCACCTCTTTCACATGTGGCAAAAACGTGACCACTGCGATTCACAATAGGCAGCTTGGATCCACAATAGCTTGGGATCGACATTGTCTTGAGACTTTAATAGCTCTTCCTCACCTTCAAATCTCTTTTTCTTCTCTCTCAATTCTCATTACAACATTGGCAACGCCAACCTCAAACAATCTACATCGCACCTGCCCTACCATCCCAAATGACCTCGCATCTCCAGCCTAGCTTTTTTGCGGGATATGGCAGGGAATACGGTGGTATTGATGGCGTTGAATTCGCTGCACGATGCCCTCCAGACGTACAGAGAAATTCCAGGATTGTGGCAGTCTGTGGAACTCCCATGGAGCAAGCATCTCCACAAGAAGATGGCTGGTTCTTCTCAGACTTTTTCCTTTTCTTTCAAATGATTGGGTCTCGAAGTACGTATATCTCTATTCTATTTCTTTCTCGTGTAGTTCCACCTCCGCCTATGGATTTTATTGATGAAGGGCAGTTTGAAACCTTTACTGACACAAATATAGCCGATATACCCGAACAATTATGGCTCACATGCTGCTCGCCCAAGGAGCTTGTTAGAGAACACAAGCAATATCTTCATGGTCCGGCAAGTGAGACTGAGGGGGAGAGGAGAGTTGTTATGAATGCGGCCATGTTGCCAAAGGATGAATTTGCGGCGGGATTCCGAGTTTTCGAGAAAAAGGATCTCTTAGAGAAATTCCTCGCAACACTCAAAGCAGAGATCCAACAAGCAGCCAAAAACAATCAACCAGTCCTGGTTCTGATCTTTGGACATGGAGAAACAGATACCTCTGACATCTTTTTTGCGTCTAGTGCGGCGGGCAAACCGTATTGGAAATTGACAGAGAAGATGCTGGCTTCGGTCCTACTGAAGGAAGTTTAAACGACAACGGTGTTGACATCTTGTTTTTCCGGTGGATGGGTAATGAAACCCAATTTCAACAAGCACTTCTTCTCCAAGCCAGCATTCAATCACACAATCCTTACTGCCGCTGAACAAGACATGCCTAGTCTTTCCTGGGCTGTAAGCCAAACAGCTGGACGACAAGCTGGTGGGAGTATTTTTGCAACTTGCCTATTAAATGCCATCTTCGCAGCCACTGATAGCAAGGACCAAACAGACCGCAGAGGAAAACCCGTGGAAGGGAAACTTTACATAGTCCAAGAAGAGGAAGACTCAGTTCATACCATGGCTGCTTTGACAAACCAAGTCTTAGAAGAGTGCAAAGCACGACACTCAATGTGGGATGAGCACGGGTTCTCATTCGCCACACAAGATGATCGTTGGTCCGCGGCATGGGGAAATAGGACTGGAATACCGCTGTTAAACTTCCGAAAGATGTGGGAAAGCTTGCCAACAGCACCACTGTCGAAGGAAGTACATCCTCCTGGTGGCTCTCGTACTGGCAGTATGAGATCAAAGCCCATTGGTGCCCTTCACAACATGGTGAGAGGGAAGGCATTGCAATATATGTCCTCCAACCCAGGTCTTGACAATGCAAGTGGGAACGTCATGTGCCATAATGGGTTCAATAGATAGATTGATCGACGGGGAGGAGTTGAATTTGGAAAATCTCGACGAGATGAACCAAATCCTAGATTGCAGACAGGGAAAGATGGGGTTAGCAGAGGTGTGGTGCTACACTATGGGCATCGAAATTCCACCGAACCGAAAATCTAGAAATTTTGATGAGTACCAATGGCGGAAGACCCAGGAGCGTGAGGCTGTAGAGAGATTCTGGGAGATCAAAAGTTGGATCGGCCATTTTGCACTCTTCGATAAACCAACTGCGGGGTGGGGATATACCAAGCCTGGCGCTTACCTTGCTGCTATGTTAATTGATACTTCTTTGCCATTCGAGGAGATTTTGAAGAAGTTGCAGGATCTTCAACAAGGTACATTTTATTCATTTACCCAAATCTCTAACTTTTGTTGCAGTCAAGTTACAAGACTCACTCCGCGAAGCTCGCTCCCCACTAGGTGCGGAAATTCTCAGCAAGAGTGAAATCAAAACGACCAGAGGACGATTATACAGCACGGTAGGAAAACTCAAGTCTAGATTACGCTCCCTTTCCCCGCGAAAGAAAACCATTAGAATGGCAGGTGGTAGTAGGTAGCAAGGGCCGAGTTTCGAAATGGTCGTTGATTTTGTAAGAATAAATATTCGATGAATTTAACTTCAAACGCTGCTCCTCTTTGACTGACATGAAAAAACGTGACGCCTGTCTATTTTAGCCAGGCCAAAAATTCTTATTGGCCCATCCCCGAACCCTCCAACTTGAACCTCAACACTAACATTCCTCCTCTTCCTTCTCCTCTTGAACCACCACTCAAAAGCAATCACCCCATCACCCGCCAAAAGACATTATGACTCCAACTCCTACTCATCCCAGGCAACCAAACCACAATGAAGCATCACACGCACCCATGACCCCTGTCCCCTCGCTTGAGTGAGACAAAGATGAGCATCATTCTGTCCTACAGTATCACCAACTTGTCCTACTGTACCACCAACACGCCTCATCACAAAAACCATTTTCCTCTTTTTTTCATCTTCCAAGTTCCCAAAGGCTAAAACAACGTTCAATAGTCGTGGTTACACAGGAGATAGTTCGGTTGCAGCGGGGCGAATACACCTCTAAGCTCGAGACGGAAAATCCCCACTTCACGTGCACAACTTCTTCACATCTTGATCCACGATATATCAAAGGACTGTATCCCATTCCAAAATCAGACGCAAAAACAAATCCACCTCATCTCATTCTCATCCGAGCTCCTCGGTTTCCAGAAACGATGACAACACAAACTCTCACCTCTTCAGATATCACCCTCCCGGTAAATCTCCCCATCCCCATCTCCTCCCCTACCTAAAGCAGAGGGATCAAGAAAAACCAAAAAAAAGCTAACTTAAAAACCAAAGATTCCAACCTGGTGCGTATCAATACCAATATCCACCCCATAAATCCCTTCATTCGGATAAATCCCAGAGCTGAAACCCATGCTATACTCTTCCCAAACCTGGGGGAACAGCGAGACCCTCCCATCCCCTCAAGCATCCCCAAAGAAAGTATACTAACCAAGATCTTATCTTCCAGGTACCGAACAGGACAATTCTGGAAACGCTTCTCAGTAACCTTTTCCGTGATCCTCTCAGCAATAGCATTGGTCCTCTCCGCTATAGCGAGTTTGAAACCGGGTAGTAGGGAGAATTTACGAGGTAATTTCTTTTCCTTTATTTCTTTCCCTCTCTCTTTCTTTCTTTTCTCAGGACTACCTTTCCATCCACTTCACTTCCCTCCCTTTCAACCTCCACCTAAACCCTAAACCCCCTCCCCCTCAAACCCCCCAAAAACACAACCCCCAAAACAAAAACCACAAACTAACAAACCCCAGCCCTAACAATAACAGGCATAATAATAAACTCCCTCTCAATCACCCTCTCCGCCCTCACAAGCTTAGATTGGAAACTCAAATCCACAAATGAACGCCAGTTCGCTGAGCAGTTGTTGAAGTATGTTGAATTGCAGGAGGGTGATTCCGTTACCATTACGAGGGAGAGGTTGGTTAAGAGGTTGAGTGGGGGGGTCAAGGAGAGGAGGACTGCTTAGCTGTGGGTTTGAGGTTTGGAGTTTGGGGGGGAGGATGAGGGGGAATGGGATGGGGGGGGGATAGGTTGGGGAGGGATAGGTTGGAGGAGGGATAGGGGGATGAGGATATTGACTTATTGAAATTTGCAGAGAGAGAGGTATACGTCGAAACGGAGTTATGGACATGGATTTGCAATTTTTTTGTTTTATTCTCTGAGCTCGAGGTTGGGGTTCAAGGGATACAGGGAAGGGCAACTTGGAATTATCGAAATGAGAGCTTGAAGTCAAAGCCGAACAACACGATAGAAATTGCGACAGTAGGGATTATGAAGCGATGGATGGTGAAGGTATCATATTATCATTCTATCTCATTCTTATCTCAACCCAATAATATTCTTCTCCATCGTCCTAACACCCTCCCTAACACTAGGTGAGAAGTGTTTCCTCAAAAGCTCCCCCTCCCAGATCGTAGTGGTAAAAGGGTTACTGCCCTCTACCTCACCCGTAAGCGGATCAAAGGTCCCATCCCCTCTTCTTTCCTCGGTATTCCACAATGCCTTAATCTTCGTCTCATGCGTCTTGGTGACTTTGCCTAGTAAGCCGATGATTGCGATGCAAGATTTCTCAGGCATGTGTAGCGAAGAAGTTAGGAGTTGTTTAGTGAAAGCCGCAATACGAAGTGGGGGAACCGCTCGAGCAGCAAGTTGCGGAACAAGAACAGAGGATAAAGAGCGGAGCAGGAGAACGGTGGTGGTTTGGATATTAATCTTGTTATTAGCCGTGGTAGAAACCGGGGCGGATGGGTTATTAGGATCGGGAAGATGGAGAGATTTGGAGCTGAGTTCGATATCGGGGTTGAGTGAGAGGGCGTGGAGTGTTCGGTAGAGGTGGGTGATGAAGAAGCTCAAATCGAGACTCAAGGATGCTTGGGCTTTTGCAGCATCTTGTCCTTCGAGGAGGGCAAAGGCGGTGATGATACAGAGTAAGGCTTCTCGGGTGAGATTTCGCGTTGTCTCTTCATCCTCTGCTTCTTCGTCTTCTTCCTCGACATCGTCCCCTGTTTCCGCGTGGCCAATCAAGTCCTTCAGTGCTTCTAAGAGATCACCGAAGAAATCTTGGTTGATGAGGTGGGCGTAACGAGCGAGTCCTTCCAACACAGCACCCATGAGATTCGCTGATCGCATCTTCAAAATTCGAAAGTATGTGACGAAGACCAATTTCAAGGTCTCTGCTTGCATACGGTCCCTCTCCTCATGACTGACTGTGGCATCGGCTTGAACCATCTCCTTCTCGACCACTTTTCGTTCCTTCAAAATCTTCCTTTCCTTTTTGGTTCGGAAAACTCGCTTCTCTTTTAGTTTCTTCCCTTGGATTTCTTCCTCGTGCCTGTTCGGCTTATCGACATGATTCGTCGAAGCCTTCCATGAAAATTCCGACAGTAATCGAAGATGCAGGAATGTATTCAACACACTTTCATCCACTCTATACCCTCGTCCTTTCATCATTTTGGTGATCAGAGCGACGGCATCCAGAGAAGGAGTTCCATCCTCATCGTCTCTGAAAACAGTTTCAATCGTCTCTCGACATTTTACGAAATCCTCGTCCACCTTCCTCGCACTCATTTTCCCCACCAATATCTTCAAAAGTTCTCCTCGAAAGTTGAAATGCGGTACAGCAACCAAGAGTGCACAAGCACAAGAAATAGCGATACTAGCAAGACTCGCCCCTCCTTCGGCAGCACTGGCTTTCCCTGATGCAGCAAGTTTTGACAGTTCTCGAATATATGCTTGATAACTCCCAACAAGAGCCTGCTCATATGCCCTTAATTTTCGAACTTCTTTCGACACCTTCGTTTCCATATCCTCTTCTGACAACGGTCTTATTCGGTACCCCGGAATAACATCTTTAAAAATGGCCAATTGTGTTGCAAGCGTAAGCTTCTTGATGGTGGTATTCTTGGACTGCCCAAAAGCCTGCAGAGTCTTGAAAGCGCCGGCATTTTCTTCCGGATCCTCATTCAGCATCAATGCTATCCGCGCCAATTCTTCCTTTGCCTGCAAAATCTGCTGTCTTACGGGTATCTTTGGTTCGGCGGGTTTCTTCACCACTTCCTCCTCGGATTCATCGACTCCAGACCAATCGTGGTCACTTCCCTCCACCTCGACCACTTCTGCGACCTCCACAGGCGCCGCTTGAACCAGTCCATCGGATGTTTTGATCGGCAAACGGGTGCTTTCCTTTTCCTTCTTCTTTCCCTTCCTGGGTCGCGACTCGTAGTCCTGCTCTAAGCTCCAACTCGAGGCTTGCTTGTTGAAGAAGGCATTCGATTTTGGTGCGGAATCGAGGGTGGAAGGAGACGAGTCTTCTCCGTCACTCGTAGGTGGAGTCAACTTTCGTCGTTTTGCGGCAGGGACTTTGGCCATGGTTGCGATTTCTTGGTGGGATGAGAATGAATAACTTTTTGGCCAAGACAAGATTTATTTTCTCCCCCCGATAAACTACCCCGGTCCGGTGTATCTGACGCTAAGGCCGGATTAGGATTAGCATGGACGAAGCTCCTCTTCAAATGCGCGAACCGTTCCACAATCGCATTTTAGAAACCACCTACAGTTCCTTTTCCCATTTTGATGCCAACCTGCAACCTGTTGCACTTGCGCATTACCTTTCTGAATCTCTGGGAGGACGGTATTGACCATCTTCCTGTATCTGCCCGTCATCATCTACAACCAACTCATCGTGATTCTTGGGACTGTGATAACTCTTAAATCGTAACCATCACACGACCAAGACCCCCATCTCATACATCTGCGAATATATCCTCATATTTGAAGTCCCTGGGGAACTTTGCCGATTGTGCTGGACGCACAAGCTTCATAATATGGCGTACAATGATGATGCCGTCGTGGCAAAGCTTTCAGCTCTGAATGAAACCCAAGAGAGTATCGTAAGTTCCCTCCTCCCTCTTCTACCTACACGTACACTGCAGAAAAATTGAACGAATGCTAACTATCCAAAGGTCACTGTTGCCCAATGGGTAATGTTCCATAGGTATGCGAACCACTGCGAACCTCAGGATTCTAGGATTCTAGAATTCTAGCACGCCATATTCGTATGCGGTTGCTAATACCATAGCAGGAGACACGCCGATCGAACTGGACAGCTCTGGTTGCAAAAACTCAAAGATTCCGGCAGCAACAAGAGGCTGAATTTGATATACCTCGCCAATGGTAATTTTCCCAATCTACATGCGCATTTATATCGATATGCTAATATTTAAGTATAGAGGTCGCCCAACAATCCAAAGCTCGTCGCAAGGATGATTTCCTCATCGCTTTCTCTCCAGTCATTGCCGAAGCGACCGCATCCGCATATAAAGGAGCAACAAGCGAGGTACAACAGAAGCTCCGTCGAGTAGTAGAAGTCTGGCGCCAACGGCAAATCTTCGAGATCCCAATTCAAGAGGCAGTAGAAGCTAGGATCGATGGTACACATCCCCCTCATTTCAACCCATCAAATTGGCAACACTAACACCCACCAGAGCTCGACAAAACCAGATCCTCCGGAAAGCGTATGGGCGGCTCCATCTTCTCATCCTCAACGCCCAGCGCTGTTCCAAGCGAACTTACTCCCTTGGTTGAACCCCAACAGACCCTCACCAAGCTCGTCCTCTCGACCAAAACCTCTGTCAACGCGGCAAATCAAGAATACGACCGCATCACCAACCCCTCAGAAACCGTCCCCTCCGCCCCCGTCCACGCCGCGCGCCTCAACGGTCTCCTCAAAAACCTAGCAAACGCTGAAGGAGCAGTCGCGGAAAGCATCAAGGCTCGTCAGGCCTTGATAGAAGGCTTGGAAAAACTCCTCGGCGCAAACCGCGAAGCGCTCGCTACGGATCAGAACAAACTGGCTGAGATATCAAGCCGCAAGGCCATGATCGGCAAGAAGAAGGACGAGGTGGAAGATAGCATCATGCGTGGATTTCCCACCAGTAACCCCGGTTCACCCATAGGATCAGGAGACAATTCCGGCTCCCCAGCTCCCGAGGCATTAGCTCCCGAAGTCGAAGCCCTCACTCCACCCGGCTATCCTCAACCTCCACAGACGGAGCCCGTCCCGGATTTTGATCTCAATAACTCGAATGCTCCTCCACCGCCCGCCGCGGGATCCGATTTACTCTCTAGTCTCTCGACGTCGTTTGCGAGACCGAGTAATGGGAGTGGGAAGAAGAGGAAGTTGAATGGACCTAATGATTTTCCGGATTTGGGAGGGGATGCTATGGATGGGTTGGATGATGAGGTTGCGGATATGCTGCGGAATGGGCATTGAGGGGGGACATGGGGAATGCGTGATGGCTGGCTGTATGATAGGCGGGGTGGAGATTGGGAGGGATTGGGTGTGCGGTGGTCTTCTCGCGGGCAAATCCATCCTTACGTGTATTTTGCTCTGGGCATATATATGACTGCGGGCATAGGTGGTTGTTGAGGTGGTAGGGGGAATCGAGACATAATATCAAGTCCCTTGCGCTTTTTGGGGATTGCCTAAACCATTTAACATCTCTCTTCCCTTCATTGATCTCGATTCCATGTACAAATCTTACTTTTCTCTCGTGACAAACAGATAAGTAGTAGGTAGTTGAGGGTCAGGCGGTTGCTTCCGGTGGTGAATAGGTTTGATCGGGACATACATAATGAAAGCCTTCCTTTGATTCTTTGGTGGCAGCAAGCACGTTGAAAACGAAGATGAAACTCTATTCCCTTGACCTCTCTCTCAATTTTTCAAATGTACAATGCACACCCTCTAGTAACTCGCACGCCCCAACCACTCAGTTTGATATCCCCTTACTTTCTGGTCGTGGAACTCTGTCTAACCCCACCATGTCTTCTTTCCTAGAACCATGCGGCTCATCATGTACATTGATCCTGTGGGGGTTTTGTTAGGAATTGGGATTTCTTTGGGTTTGGATTGGGTTGGATTGGATTGGGATGATTGGGTAGGCTTGGTATGTGTTTGACTGGGGTGAATTCGATTGGGGTAGATTGGCATGGGATGGGAGAAAATAGGAACGTACCGGCACCGGTGATGATGAAGGTTGTGTAGTAGACTTTCAGCATTCCTCTACCCATACGTGTCTATTTATCTAGTCAGCCCTTCGTTCTTCCTTTTGCTCCACACCTGAATTGCTGATTCCTCTGGTGGGTGGATGTATTTCGGGTTTGGACTCGGTGGAGGGGAAGGGATTGGAATTCTCCATCTCGGTATATCGCCCAGTATGCATTGAGTGCCATATTATAGAGCTCGTGTCCCTCGCATGGCACTCAGAGCGTACTGGGCCTCGTACTCGTTCGTCTCGTGGGAGTGGTTCATTTGAATTGTCCTTCTCAGTACATCGCCCAGTATGCATTGAGTGTCATGGTATATAGAACTTATGTCCCTCGCATGGCACTCAGAACGTACTTGGCCTTGTACTCGTCCGTCTCGTGGGAATGGTTCAGGGTCGGAGGAGGTGGAGGGGCATCGCGTGGGATTGGGTGGGAGACGTACTTGGTTCCATTGTCGGATGTGTTGCTTTTGTCCCTCTTGGAACAGGCGCTGGTAGTGGGGAACGCGGTTTTCGCGGTTGATGTAGCTATCCAGTCATTCAATTAGCTATTTGCTCTGGCCGTTACATGAGGCCATATCCAAGGGCGAGGTTCGGAGCCAATTCCACAGTCTAGGGAGAATTGGTGGTGTTTACATATAGAGGAATGAATGGAGCAGCGACTTACCCGGCCATTGTGAGTGTTGCGAGAAGAAAAATGGGTTGGAATGAGAGGTTCTGGGGAGTCGTTCGTGATGGTACGATTGCCGTTGGAAAGTCGAAGCTTGAGATTACTAGCGCGAGGCTGACTAATCCCGCTCTTTCGTCCCTGGACAAGCTTCACTTCCCTCGCCGTGAATTTTATTTGGGTTGAGAACAACGCCAACGTCAACGAGATGCAATGGCGATGGATATTGGACAACCTGTCGATTGGCTCTTGGTAGAGCAGAAATATGCGTCCCGCCCTTCAGAGGCTTCTCGCAAGGCCGTCTTCCCTCGATTTTCTACGCTGTCTTGTGGGCACGCCTTGTCCGACTCCTCTTGTTCGCAATCACCATCGAAGTCGAGAGAATGGACAGAACCGTTTTGTGAGGAATCATACAGGGGCTGCGACCCAGGCTCAAGATGTAGTGGAAGAATGGGACTACGAAAGAAACACGGAAAGCGCTCTGAGTCCCGAAGCTGTACCTTCAAGAAAGCTCCGCCGCCGTGGGCAGAATCGACAGAAAGTCTGGGCTAGGAGTCATATGGGGATTTCACTACAAAGTCGACTTGACGAGGAAGCATGCGAAATGGAAGGAAATGGGGAAAACGCCCAGGGTATCCGCAACAACCTACCCTCACAGCTCAAGCTCCAACAAGACTCGAAGAGCACGTCTGATGCCGAAGCTGTTCCTCTTAGAAGGGTTTCTCCTCGCGGTCAATCAAGTAGGCAGAATGGACATGATCGACAGAAGGGGTTTGAGGATGTCCCTCTCAGAAAAGTCCGCCTTCGCAAGACGCCTCCAGATGTTGAAGGATACGACGAACGAATTGCTAAAACAACTTCGAGTGCTGAAGCTGTGCGGCTAACTCGACAAAATGGGCAAAGCCGATGGGATCGACGGAAAAATTCCGGAGCTGCCCCCCTTAGAAAAGTCCTCCTCAGCACGACGACTCTTAGAAAAGTCCGCAGTAGGGAGGCCCAAGGCATAGAAGAAGAATACCCCTTCTACCGATACACGTCAAAACCCGAAGCTATTCTTCATGGAAATGCCCGCATGTCTTCGGCTATTGAAAAAGAAAACACCAACGACCAATGCATGCAAGATGTATCAAATCGTGAGGTTGTCCCTCCTCAAATCAATCAGAATCATAAGCGAGACGAAATTGACAAGACGATTCACCAAAAGTATTACGGAGCATGGGGTTTACAAGAATGGAGTTCCGTGGAGTTGAATTTCGAGTCGGATTTGAAAAACAAGACTGGCACCCTTCGACTTCTGGACGACCCCCATTTCGAGCATGACATGCATCTCTGGGCATTTCTTTTGGATTACCGACAGAAGACAGATGGGCAACATGGAGTGGCTATCTTCTGGGAATCCTTTCGTACTCGAAATCTCAAAATTCCCGAGTGTTCGAGCACTCTAGTTACTGAAAAGCTGTGGAGGACTTTTGTCGGTCCAGGATTCGAGAATCCAGCAGTACTGGAGAGCGTTTGCCAATATGCGGATGAGTCGTACGCTTTATATGGCGCTAGTTGGAAAAAGCTATACTACCATGTGGTTCTTCATTTCCTCATAAGCGGAACCCATGAGGAGGCCCTCCATTGGCACCGACGTCTATTCCATCTACACCCACCAAAGGAATGGCAGTTTCACAAAATGTGCAAATCTGTTGCTCGCGGCAAAGGAAATGTTCTGCCTCTCAAAACGATTTATAAGGAGTTTGGGTGGCGGACTTGCTATAAGCCAATAATATCCATGTTGTGTAACCAGGAAAATTATACGGATGCTCTGATGTGGCATGACTTTTTTGTTGAACACGGCGATCTACCTAAATCCTTCTCTGTCGCAGAACCCCTCATTCATCATCTGCAGAGTCATCATATTTTGGAAGCTCAACGAGTGATTAAAAGCCTTGCGAACCTTGTGGATTTCGCTGTGCCAGTTGATCCCGATTACTCGGACTGGTTCAGGGCTCCGGAAAAAATTGATCCAGATAGTCCTGATCTGGAAGAGCTCAAAAATCCAGTTGCTGAGCAGGATGTTATTGATAGCCCCCCAACTTCTTTCTTGCAAGAAGTCTCGAAAATATTACAAGAGGAGCACTTAGGTGCTGAACAGACTGCAGCCCCGAAGACACTACAACACGAGCCAACAGATGGTGCGCATAATGTTATTGATCATCCACCAACTCATCCCCCGCAAGAAGTTCCCGAAATATTACAAAATGAGCAGGACGGCATCAATCCGTTTGATAACGTGCACGTGGACGTTCAAAATTCAGTGGAACTTGATCACCTAAATCAGAATCCTTTTCCTGGCGCCCTTGATGGTGTTCCTGGTTGGACCAATAGACCGGAAAGTGGAAATGTTCCGCCAACCAAACCCATTATTCTCTCCCGCGAGATGATGAACCTGATACACGGTGAACACTACGGAATCAAGCCAGTGGCTTACAATGATCAATTAGGGGCGAGGTGGTTTGCCAGTAGTTGGGTCTCGCTTGACCTAGCAATAAATGTGATTCATGCTCTCGGGGTCCACGAAATTGGACCATTATCTTTGCACGCGATCGCGCTTCGTGAGCCCGGAGCTAGAGATGTTTCTTTGCGAATCAAGCAACTGAAGGATCTTGGAATATCAATCGGCAATTCTGTATTTTCCCTGGCTGTAAAGTACTTTGCCCAAAAAAGAGAAGACGCTTCTCTCGAAAGCCTTTTGAGTAGTGATCAACATCCCAACGAGTACGACAACTTTGAACTCCAAGAAAGGTTGCTGATGGAATATCTCCATGCCAGAGATTGGGTTCAATACAGGAGGACGTTGGCAATACTCTCATTTCGCTCTTCCTCTCCAGAGTACGACAGGGCCAACTATATCTTACGAACTCATGTTAGAAGACAAGACGTCCTGGCTATTTACGACACGTTAGCACTGATGAAGCTACATGGTCAAAAGGTATCCGGGAAAACGGCTGCTCATATTATTCGACTTCTTTTGGCGCCCCGGAAACCCGGCCATCGACCTGATCTTAACCATGATATCAATATACGACAAACCATAGGCATCTTGAAAACATTGACTTCGTTCGCTTCCCAGGTCCGACCCAGATCATGGATCGAAATCCTTCGTCGACTCGGGATGCTGGGCCAGTTTCGCGATCTGGAACATTTATGCTTGTTTCTCGTGGATGCTTATCACCCATCCAACCCCGAAGCAGCGGGAAACTATGATACAGTGCCACCGGATGCAAAGAATCATCATTATCGCCATCCTTACCGTAAGATGTTCTCGCCGGCCTTTCAAAAGGCTGTGGTTGAATGGGGGTTCATCCATCCCCTGAAAATCAAGAGTTTCCGACAAATATCCCAAGGTTCTGCTCCAGAACGACCGGATAGCCAAATCTTCTACAACGACGACATCCCGATGCCAGACGTCACATTCGGTATACGTTTGTTGAAGCTCCTCGCTTCCAAAGGAGTCTGGGTCGATTTCGGACCAATCAGAAAAGCTGTCGTTCATCGTATGATTGTCTGCTATGGACCACTGAAGTCGAATCGGATCTATAATCGGAACTCCAGGATTACATTAGGTCTCAACGATGCCGTTTCTCCCCTTCGGAGCTTTCGAAAGATGGCTAACATGGTTGATGATGCACTCGGGACTACTGTTTTTGAAAAATTGGATATTGGGCACCTTATTAAATTAAGGGTTAGGAAGGTTATGATGAAGAGGATGAGAGATAGGGAGAAGATGAGGAAACGAGTGAGGGGACTTGATGGAATGAGGAGGGAGTTGAGATGAGGAGGGTTTATATAGCATAATTGTATTGGGTATGTAGAAACATTTAATTTTGTATATATTGTATACAGTATGTGTAATATTCATGGATCTCTTTCTTACGCCTCGTCCTCGCGTATTCTTGTTCTCCCCCCTATATTCCCCTTTTTGTTCGCGGAAGCTTGTTAAACGAACCAATTGTTTTGCTAGACAAAACAAAGACGACTCTGAGCAACAATGCCATCAACAACCACTAAACAAAGGCATTAAACAAAGCCATTCATGAGGTAAACAACAACGATTGGCTTGAAAATTGGATATAAGTTTAGCGAAAACGCCCCCTTCTCACGGCTTTTCCCACCATGAATCAAGAATTATACCTTATTCGTAGCCTTTCAACCAGTAACTTTTCTTGCCATTCACATCACACCATCACATATCCCTCCCCCTAAAAAGAAAATCGTAAGTCCATTCAAAATGGGAATCCTCTCTTGTTGTTCCGCCCGTCGTAAGAGTAAGACCGGCTCTACCCTTCCCCACCACTGCAGCTCATCGTCGTCACCGACAGAGAACACACCACTTATTCCCAAAGAAGCACGTAGAGAGGCGTTGATTCGTTACTACACCGCGGAGGATATCTGTGTGTCCTCCCATGGCCCTTCTCATTGCCACTCTCACCGTCGTTCGAGATCCCAACCTGCTCTTTCTACTGAAGATTACCGACCGGACATGATGTCGCCGGATTCTTCGGATGGGGAATCCACACCTTCTACTTACAAGCGCTCGCCTAAGCTAAATACGGCGGAGTACTACGCATGGGTGAATGGGAGACTTGATGACCTTGCTCCTCGTGAGATTCGACAAGCTGAGGTTTCAAATTCTTACGGTGGGGTCGTATGGGAAGATGATGAGTTACTTGGGGAAATGGAAGAAGGGAGACGGGAGGAGGAGGATAGACGGATGGCATTGCATCGCGCCAGAGCTCGGCCGTCCCTTGTGACTATTGTCCAGGACCCAGTTGCTGATTCTCAAGAAAGCGAGGTTGAAGATATCTCCTCAACCCCTTCTACTGCTGTTACCAGTTCTACGGTCAGTTCTGGTACTTACCGTAAGTACCAAACGTGGGCGAGTCGACTTCCGGACTTGCAGCTTCCCGAGGGTGTAGCTTTGCACTTTGATCTTGAGAGTGAGGGGTCTGGGGGGTCTAGGGGGTCTTCGCAGGAGGAGGGGACGGTGGATGAGATTGAGTACCCTCTGCGAATACTTCGTTAGTCCGAAATGAGTAGTTGTGGTAAGTGATGAACTTCTCCTTGGTCAGTTTTCACTTCTTCAACCCGGAATATCCATCCTCCTTAGGGAATACCTAGATGGTATACTCTTTTTGATCTACTGCTTCTTCTAGAAAGAAGTATATATATAGTCGTCCGATCCCATAAATTGGAGTCCTATCAAGCCCGGGGACCAGGGATCGTGACGTAATTTGCACGGCCACACCTATACTTATAGGCGTGAGGGAACAAAATACCCTATTAGAATATGATTCGCTTTATTGCGAAGCATCCACGGTGTTGCTGTGCACACCTTACAATATAAATTTCTTTTGTCCGATCTTTTTTACATGGCCAAGTGATTCATTTTCTTATCCTACTTAGTGACATGTTATGACTTGCTTATTTCACTTGAACTGATATACCTCGTTTGACAGTATTAACAGGGTAGTAAACTTGGTAATTTTCTTGTTACGTTGTTAAAGGAAATTCAGGTCAATAAAGATAACTAGTTAAGGTACTTGGCGCTTTCATAAGAAAATATGAGACAGGTTGGGTAGATTACCGCACTGACCACTTTCCTTTTGTAGACTCAGTCAATTCGAAATGTTAGTGTTTTGACTCGAAATAGCCAGGAAAGGGAAGAGCCATTCCTAATGACCTGATTTGCAGTGCCGAAGTGTATTCAGGGGGTTAAGGTAGTGGCGTCGTTTTACCGCTGTCCACGACGCCACATTCAATACAAGAAATACACAACTTCTTCAGCCCATTTCCAAATCCAGTGACTTACCCACGGAATTTCCCACGAAATGTAGTGACATTGTCCAATTCATGCGAATTATGCATGTTGGAGCTGAAAACCTCGACCGTTTTGGCGAATGGATAACATGCATTCGAGACAGTGGCCTCCTGGCGAGTAACACAAGATACAATATAGCACCCGAAGTGTATGCAAGCCGCGGGAGGATACCACATGGTGAAAGAGTGCTCGAATAAGATCCTCTACTAATGTAGCCTCATATTGGACGGGTATTCTATTCAGGAACCCGTCTTTGGTGTCTCTTGGCTGCATGCTGACCCCTACTACGTTTCCGTGGCGTGTTAGGAGTAGATAGAATATATTGCTATCCTTCCTACTCATAGAATGGTGTTAGAATTCAACTTTAGTTCCTCAACTAGTCGCTCTTTTCAGTTCAAACTCTCAGTCGCTACGCTACCTCTTTCGCAATGAAGCTCCTACATTCTTTTCTCATGAAAATTGTACTCGTCACTCAAACTGTGACAGCACTAACAGTCCAAAACAACTTTGCCGATGGAAGTTACTGTCTCCATTGCAGTGGCACTAGTGCTCTTGAAATTCTAGGATGCGAACTTGCATTCTTATTCTCGAGTTGTTTACTTTTCAATGGTCTTTTTGGTGAGATCCGTCGTCGCCTATCTTTGAGAAACCATCTTAACTGACAGGTTCATAGACTTGGGAACTTGTGTTGCTCCACCACTCCTCGCAACTGGGGGAAAAAGTTGCTCAGGGCTCGGTGGGTGCGCCACAACTTGCACAGGCTCAGATACAAGCGGCTCTTTCTTAGACTACTGTTGTTTCAAACCTGGTTCTGTATGCTGAGATTTTTTCATGCTTCCTTCCACCTTAGATTGAGGGGGAAAACTGACAATCGAAACCCAAACAGCCATTCCTTACGCCCTATCTCGAGGGCACACCATCCCCCACAACACCATCCGTTCCGTCTCCCACAGCAAGTAGCAAAGGAATAACTTGCGATATCGTCGACACATTAGCATCCCAATACAAAGCAACATCCGCCTCAGGAGCTAATGTAAACGGCTACTACGGCCAGGTTCTCAATCTCGCTTGTCTTCGCAGCACTTGTACCAATCCCGGTTGTCAACGAGTGTCCGCGGTACGAAGTACGGACCCTGAGTGTGCCAACTATGATGGAAGCTTTGATTTTGAGCAAAACGTCTTTGGGAAGTTCACAACTGGCTTGGATGTGAATAAAGTTGCTCAAGATGCTGGTATGTAGGAAAAGTATCCTGACCGACGATTGATGGGCTAATTTTATGGTGTCAGCTTCGTTTGATAAAATTGGCGAGATTGCTGCGACTATCAACGGCCCAGGGTATATAATAATTCGTAATACTCCTGCAATTCGATCGAATCCCTTGGGCAACATATTATACCAACAAACGACAAACTTAGGGATCACCGATCCCAGGACTATCGCTACTGTCATAGCAGGGACAAGTCACTTTGTGAATGACGTGGGTTTCCTCGACGAGATAAGACATATTAATTATGCGATGCTAATGTACCACCCAGCTCGGTCCCAATTTCAATGCGTACACACGCGACCTCGTCAGCTCCTCACCAGACGCTGCAACCTTGAAGGCCCGCATCTCAAATCTCAAACAAGAACATGATCTCCTCTTCAAATGTGCCGTGACCCCCGGGTTCGAAGCCCAAGCCGCAAATGGCGAGCTTCCACCTTTCCCTGCTCTCGCTGCCGAATACGTGGTCCCAATAGCGGCCCAACTAACGCGAGACTACTTCCTTTATAACGCGCTGCGGGAGATAAAAGGGGAGTCGGTAATAGAAGCCATTGAAGATACCCTCGGGATCAAGTTGCCAAGTCTTCCACATCTACAGTGGGATCCTAGGAACTGGATTGATACCTCGGGGATTTTCAGGAGGGATCTTCAAGGGAGGTTGATTGCTTCTTCGGTTTATTCGCAGCCCGGAATGAGTACTGGACTTACTGAAGTTTCCGCCGCCAGCGGAGCGAGTATAGTTATTACCCTCGAGCTAGCTTCTTCTTTCGAGATCGATATTGATAATAGCAAGCCAATCGGAGATGGAAACATGGCTCGGTCAACTCTTATGTATCCGTCTCCCGAACAGCCTCCAAAATCCCCAACTGTTTTTAAGCGAGAGGGAAATGATGTTTCGATTATTGGACCGATTGGATCGATATATCCGGCTTCGTTCGAGTTGGTGTTCTATAACACAACTCATATCATCCCAGCAAATATCTCAGACCCTCTCATTCATGTGTCCTCAATTGAAAATAGTTCAGGCTCAACAGAAGCTGGCCCAGTATCACCATTGGAAGATGGCACGCCCCTCATGTATAGCACAGCTACCATCTCCCTGTCATACAATCCGATATATGCCAGTGGAATCAATCGACCCCTCTCGCCTGAAACCGACGTCACAATTTTCGACATTGTTACAGGGCAGCCACTTAAGTCCGTTTCTTACATCCCAAGTGGAAATGGAGGTATCTTCAGAGCTCCAATCAAACCTGGAAATGGTATCTGGGGCGGACGTTGGGGAGGAGGGGGAAGTTTTGCACTTGGATTGAAGAGGTCCAATGCCACCTCTGCGAACAATACTTCTTCAAGCAGCACTTCTTCCTCGAGATATTTCAATACCTCCTCTTCCCAAACTCGTCCATCGTCCGCGACTGTTCCGCCAACTTTGGTATTTTCGAATACGTCTTCCGTGGTCGTTACTCCTACTCCTAGTTTAAACGTAACAAGCTCAAGTAGTATTATTTCGCCGACTACCCGTTCAAATATATCGACGACTCGTCTGTTGCCGTCTGGAAGCTCAACAGGAAATTTGTCACTCACAGCTAGTTCCGCCTCCAAATCCACCTCCACCGTCCCTAGCTCCAGTCCAATAATCCCAGGGTCATCATCTTCGTCCATTTCCGGGGGAAGTAGCAAATCCTCAACGTCGACTATTTCTGCCTTAAGCGATAGCATCTCTCCAACAGGGCCAGGAGTTCCAACTTCACCTACTACGGCCGCCACTTATTCGACGACTTCAGGAGCAAGTACGAAATCGTCAACTTCAACTCTCTCTGCCTCAAGTAATAGTATATCTCCAACGGGAGCCGGTACCTCGAATCCATTGGTCACGCCTGCCTCATCTCCAATTAATTCCGGTGCATCAACATCATCCATCCCAGGGCCACTCATCCCGAATCCCAGTGGCAAATCCCAGAGCTCACATCTCTCCAGCCTAAACAACAATGCAGCAAAACCAACTCCACAACCACCAGGAATCTCTCAACAACCAAACACCGTAATATTGTTCGTTCACCCTCCTCTGAATTCCCCCACTTCTCACTAACCAGCCAACCAGAATCTACACAACAACAACCCTTTGTCCAATCGAACAAACACAAATAAGTGGCATTTCCACAATCGTCAAAAGTGTAAACTCGATATCTACAGTGACTTTGACCACTACCACTATAGTGCCTTGTAATTCCGGTTGCAAGACCGGCGGCAGAGTAGTGACTTTGGGTGTTCCTGCAAGTACCACTGCTAGCTCGACTGTGATTTCGAAAGGAATTGCATCATCGCTGCCCGTTGGAATTATCATATCTGGAGGAAAGTCTACATCTATCAATAGCGGAAAGCCTTATAGCTCTGCACAAATCCAAGGAGTTGCAACGAAACCGACTCCGGTCTTACAATCCGCGCCAACCGTGTCTTCGTCTGGTCAGAAACAGACAACTCTCTCAAATCCTGAAGCAAGTGGTCATCTTGGACAAACTATTTCCAAGACTGGGTCCGGCGGTTCACCGATTGCACCGACTTCAGTTCCATCGGTGGTTTTGACAAGCTCAGTTGTCGGGGGAAATGGTGGGAATGCGGGTGGTAACGCCAGGAATGCTTCATATTCTGGTCCGGCAGTGACGGGTTCTGCTTCCAATGCAAGGATTAAATCGTGGGTTTTGGACGTTGCAATGCTTGGTGCTTTGAATATAGTTCTTGCTTTTATGTGAGTAGGCAGCGTTTGGGGAAGGGGTGGTTTTTGGGGAGTGCATATTGCTCGGAAATGTATTTTATTATGGGGGTTAGGGTTGAATTGAGTGCTCTTAATACAAATACTACTCGACTGATCTCACTGTTTGATCAATAGCTTGTGCAAAGTACTCCACATTCCCCTCGTTCAAACCGGCCATTGAAATTCGTGAGGTATCGGCCATATAAATATGCCATTCCTCTACAGTATAACATTAGACAGTATCTCTTGGATTGAAGAGTATAACAAACCTTGAAGATGCACAATTTGCTTGGGGCTGATTCCAGTATATCCAAACATGCCAGTCTGTTTCAAAAGATGAGACCAATCTCTCCGCGGAGCAGGAGCCGGGGTGTCCAGGCGTGAAAGCTCGGAGTAGAGACGCTGTCTCATTTCTTTAATACGATTTGACATGGTCACTAAATCAACAGCCCATTGTTTAGCAATTTCGGGTGTGTTTAGAACTGTTCCAGCAACCATGGCGCCGTATAATGGTGGGGTAGCGACAGTCGCACGTTGGCACATTTCTAGGATCGAGTTTACTATGCGGGTTGTTGCGACAGAACTGGTAATAAATGTAACAAGGCCGATTCTTTCACCTAGTTTGAGAGTTAGTCTAAGCAGTTATAGGAAGTAAGATGGCATACCGTAGAGCCCCATACTTTTTGCAAATGACATGCAGACTGAAGCCTCGATTCCCAACTCATCAACGATGTAGCGAATGGCCCATGCATCTTCATCAATCGAACCAGAATTGAACCCCAAATAGGCCGAATCAAAAATTGGAAACATGGCTTTCTCCTTGATCACAGTAGCAATTTCCTTCCACTGCTCTCTTGAGGGGTCATAGCCTGTTGGGTTATGTGCACATGCATGAAGAATTACAACCGAGCCGGAATCGGCAGCCTTGAGAGCGGTCAGATAACCTTCGAAATCGAAAGCTCCCTCTTTGGAATATGGTAGTTTCTTGACTTGAAATCCGATGGTTTGGAATAATAATTCGTGATTTGACCACGTTGGGTCCGTGATCAGAACGTTCCTGACATCGGGGTTGCCTTTTTTAATGGTCATACCTGCAAGCAACAAAGCGCCAGTTCCAGACAGAGACTGACAAGAAGCAATCTTTGGAAAAATTAGTAAAGAGATTTTTCTACGGAGTGAGACTGACCCTCTTTTCTTGAAATGCTTTAGTATCATGAAATACCAACTCAATGGCCTTCTCACGGAAACCTGATAATCTCAAAGTCAGTATTTATCTTTGTGGCGGTTTGTTTGAGGGAAATGGGACAAGCAAAGGGTTTGTTCCTAAAACTACCCGAAAGAGGTGAAATAAATTGGGAAACATTCTTACTCCTGAGTCCAGCCATCGGAAGGTACTCATGTCCACAATCTGCAATTAATTCCTTGGCCATTCTGACCGATGGCATGATCCAAGGTTTTCCATTGTTATCTCGATAGGTGCCTTGGGCAAGAATGACTTTGTCGGGATGAGTGTCAGCTAGATATTTGTCCGTGACATCGAAAATCTGCTCTGGGGCGACATATTCCGCAGATTCGAAAATAGAAGACATTGTGTTATCTGATGTAGAAACTTCCGGAATTTACAACATGTTTTTTAAATGAAACGTATCGGTGCAAGTGAGTCATTCTCAATACGGAGAGCGAAGGGCGCGATATCCAGATACCTACTAGCTTGTACATACAGTGCCGTACATGCACAGGAAGTACGATGGCGAGATTACGCCTTAATATTTTGAGAGAACTCTGACTACTTGTCTTGGTATATTGGCATTCCCCCCCTCGTAAAGCGCGAGCTTTTAGTAGTTGATGTAGCATTCGAAAGAATATGTTCTTACTTAGAAGCCATGGCACCTCCATGTCCAATCCTAACTTGATTCACTTCTCCCTGAGGCTTGAGGGTCCCAAGAGTATATAGCATCGAGTCTCTTAATTCGCACTTCAATGAGGCTAAATAGAAAATAGCAAAGGCGCCGAATCGCTTGAACGAACTAAAGCTGAAGGAGGCTTTGAAGTCCGGCGGCTTGTTGGAAAAGCTGGCTCTCGTGCAGTTACATTAAATATATAGCAGTGATATGGCATATTAATTCGACAAGCCAAATCATGCGGAGTCTATGCGAAGCAATTCTCTGGAGGAATATTGAAGAAATGAGGGGAAAGAGGGGAACCACGGGGACACGAATTTCTACGGCAGCCGGTTGCCATTGTTGTGCAAACCTTAGGTCGATCGTGATATACAACCGCGATGCCCTCGACCCCACAAGCTTCTCTGGTGGTAATTATCGAACTACTGAGACGAACGAGACCGAGAGTCGTTTACTTTTCTCTAGCGACATCGACGGAACACAGGTACACCTGTCCCTTGGAAGCCTCAAGTCCCATACACGACCCACGTGACAGCAGCGAGGGTTCATATTAAAAACCACAAGAAAAGACGATTTTATTTTCCATTAGAACTTGAAGTCATGCTTCTGGGTGTGCCCCTCCGAGTAGAGTTGGCGAGGTCGGAATTAACAAGCTGAAGTGGAGGTAAATGGCTCCTGTGATCGAGTCTTTCGAGAAACTCCATTCCAACAAAAAAGCCAATTAATTTCTTGAAGTTTTGATGTGCTAGGACGATACACTGACCATTTTCAGAGGAAAGTTCACGATTCAGACGGGATGATTCTTAAAGATGTAGTGTTCTTCCTCCGATATCTTAGCTGCACCAGCAGTTTCCTATTCTTGTTTCTTGAGTCTCATTTTCATTTCGCTGTTGATTTACTGTTCACTTTTGCTCAATGAAGTATCTGGCCCCCAATTTCATCATCTATGAAAATCAAAGACAAAACTCAGACCACATTGCCAGATATTTGAAGGTTATTATGAGGAATGTGAAGGTTAGGGGCTAGATCGCCACAAGGACGTGGAGAATGAAAGCGTTTCTCACTTGATTAATTTGATCAACATTCCGCATTGCTATATAAGCGGATCTTCCCTTTATAATAGATTACATCCCTCGCTCTGGCTCACAGAACTACATCTCCATCAAATATCCTTATATCCCTCTTCAAAATACAATTCCACACATCACAATCAAGAATTCAACCCAAAATGAAATTCCAACTCACCACCCTCCTGGCCCTCACACTCACTGTCACCGCCATCGCTAGTTTCGTCCCTGCAACCCGAAGCACCACCGATGTCGCCCCTAAAAGCTTGAAGCATATACGACGAGGAGATGACCCTTCTGAAAATTATGAGTGGGAGAACGAATGGGATGAACGTGGAGACAGGGGTTGGGGAGAACATGAGAGAGAGGCTCATGGGGAGGAGGAAGAGGAGGAGGAAGAGCATGAAGAGCAGGCCGAGTACGAGGAGAGGTTGCATGAGGGGGGAGGATACCATGGAGGCAGAGGGGGATCGAGGGGGGGAGGATCGAGGGGAGGAGGAATGACTAGAGGAGGAGGATCAACCAGGGGAGGAGGGGGAACACGAAGAAGATAAAGAGAATGTAAGGGTTAGGTGATTGGGATTTGGTTCCTGTGACTGGGGGTATTTACTCAGTTTGATGGGCATAACCATTGTAAAGGGAGATCACGGGTTGGCTACCCGAGATTTTGGAGGGGAGCATATGGAGTCTTCATGTCTTTCGGAGAAGGGGGGACGAGAGGAGGTGTCAGCGGTTCTTACTAAAAATCATCCCCTATGAATAAAAAAATGTTTGTAGATTCAAAATATAGCAGATGTCTTCAAATGAAAAAAAAGCCCCTCGTGTGCCTATTTACAGCATCCTGAATGTAGTAAAAGTCGGAAATGACTAAATTGCAAATTGTAAATCGTAAATCGTAAATTGTAAATTACTACTTTTTATATGTAAAAGAAGTAAATTTTTTATTCAGTTTAGCCCTAATCTCTCTCTTTATGGAGCTATATACTAAGTGTCTAAGTGATATATTTCGTCCTTATTACTTCGAGAGAAAAATAATAGTTAAATCACATGTGGATCACGTGTATAATAGGCCTTTGTTAGATAGTCTACTATTAAGGTAGTATATTCTTATATTACTCTTAAATTAAATGAAAAGAGAGGAAGAGAGGAAGAGAGAGAGAGGCAGGCTAGAAGGGAAAGAGTATAAGAAGTAAAAAGAGGGGAAGAAGAATGCTTACCTACGCTAGGGCTAACATTCCCCTGAAATGTTTGCTTCCCCTCTCTTCTTACCTCCCTCTCTCCTTTTTCTATACTTATAGTTTAGGGAAGGAAGAGAGAAGGAAGGAAGAGAGAAGGAGAAAGAGAGAGAGTATAATAATAATATGATAGTAGGGATAGGAATAATTTTAGAAACTAAGAGCTTTTAACCTTTTCGAGTTTTGAGTTTTGCGATTTGCGATTTAGTCATTTCCGACTTTTGGTGTATTCAGGATGCCGTACTATTGTTGTTGTGAAAGAAGCGAGTGTTACAACCCGAAAACCTTGTTTCCACGTTGTTGTAGTAGATTTTGTGTAATTGCGAACTATCGTTCTAGATAAAGTAAGAGAATCAGTGACAAACAGCGAGACAGAGGGCACGGAATCATTGAGGTGGAAAGAAGAACTCTTGCCTTTGAAGCATTGAACTATTCAATGGCGGGTAATGCTAACTTAACCCTCTCGGTATATTTAACCATCTGCCGATCTTGGATTGGGTGGTGGGGGGGGTGATAATCTGGAATTATCTCTCATACAATTAGGTGGAGAGGATATTATGATAGTGCCAACCCCGTCGTCACAGGGTCCAGATACACAGCTATGAACTGCCAACTTGCGTATTTTGAGCAGTTCTACAAGTACGCCTCGACTCCTTCTTCACTGCCCTTCGGCTCGCTTAATTAATCTGTCCTCCTGGTGTATTCAAGAGGGAACAAAACAGCAACTTCAAGTTATAATGGCAGCCTCGAAATGTGCTCTATTTCCCAGCAGCGGAATTATTCTGAACTTATGAGTCATGTATCCAAAACTGTGCGACAGTGGTTTTTAAGCAGCATCAAGTCGTTTCTGAGAATCCTTGTTCTTGTGTAAACCGTTTTAATCAAGTCGCAGGAATGATTGACCACGGAATATACCCCAGTCAACCTTTCACTATCCAGCAACTCGCCGGTAGCTTTATCAACCGTAGAAGCCGTGCTTGGCTCTCCATCCTCTAGAGTCTTGATTAACCAGGGACGAAAATGCTGGTTTAAGAAGCAGAGTAATAATACGAAACTCCAAGTTAAGTTACGTTTTTTGGTAAGGGAAGTATATACCGGATGTATATGTCATTTCCCGGAATCCCCCCACAAAACTGATTGTCCATAGGCAGCCCACAAATTGTTATTCTTATCGCGGCTCGGGAGTGGTGCACCACCAATGTGGAGCCTCCTTCCCGAGTGTATGCCGAAATCGGAATATATCCATGTTTGAATCAATTGATCATTCAATAAGAAGTGCCTTATTTCTCAGAAAGTATAGATATTTCGAGGTTAGATTTCTTCATTTGTACCAACTCTCGTTCACTTTTCGTCTACTTTTATTCAGCATTTTCAGTATACACAATTCATCATGTCACAACCACAAGTCGGCTGGGTTGGCCTCGGGTCCATGGGACTAGGAATGGCAAAGAATCTCCAAAAATATCTAAAAGCATCCTCCTCCCCACCCTTACTTTACACAAATCGAACTCTCTCTCGTGGAGAACCAGTAAAAGAACTTGGTGGTATTCCAGTAGAAACAGTTTCAGAAGTAGCGAAAAAGAGCGATATTATCTTCTCATGTGTAAGTACCACATCCTATAAAATTCCTCTATAATTGATCAATATCTAATGGATTTTAGGTGAGCAACGATGCAGTCCTCCAACAAACCACAGATGAAATAATCGCCTCCGGGAGCATTGCAGGAAAAATCTACGTAGACTGCTCCACAGTCCACCCCGACACTTGCGTAAAAATCGCAAAACAATTCTCAGAAGCTGGTGGACAGTTTATTGCAGGTAATTCAAACACCATACCCACCGAACACCAATAAAACGGTCTCTAATAAACACATAGCTCCCGTATTCGGCGCCTCCCCCATGGCCGAAGCTGGAAAACTCATCTTCGTCGTAGCCGGACCATCCACTGCAACCACCAAAATCGCACCCTACCTCAAAGACGTAATGGGACGCTCAGTAATCTCCATGGGCGAAGAAGTCTCGAAATCCTCGCTGCTAAAGATTGCGGGAAACATCTGTGTCGTTTCCTTCATGGAGGTTCTCTCCGAGGCACATGTTTTTGCCGAGAAAACGGGGTTGGGTTCCGCGATCTTGGAAACTATGGTTGGAGATATGTTTGGTCCGGTCTTGGAATCGTACTCGAAACGATTGACGACCGGGGCGTATGCGCCGGAGGTTGGAGGTAAAGCTGGATTTGATGTTGCTTTGGCGATGAAGGATGCGAGACATGCGTTGAATTGTGCTGAGAAGGCGGGGACGAGGTTAGAGGTTAGTGAGGTTGCTTTGAAGCATATGGAAAAGGCGGAGGCTTTTGCGAAGGAGAATGGGGAGAGGGCTTTGGATAGTTCGAGTATGTATGGGTTTATTAGACAGGAAGCTGGGTTGGATTTCTATACAGATCTGTGTAAAGAGCGGGATAGTAAGAAGTAGACTTATACCTTTAATTCAACCAATAATTGCAAACTTTCTTCAATGCTGCTCGTCTAAATATTATTCAAAACTTTCTAGGGAATCTGGAAAGAAACTCCGGAAGAGACGGTGGCAATAATTTATTGAATCATCTCGACTAATATTCGAAAGTAAAAGCGTGTTGAGAGGAAATGACTGAAATAGCTAACGACGGGCTTCAGACCTTCAGCGGCTGATCCTTCACAAACCGTCTTCTCACAAAGTTCTATGTCGAAATCTCAATCAGCCTTAAAGCTAGGGCTTAGCTAATATACACCCTTAGTCTACTGGAAAAGGGTTTGACAGCCAGCCCCTCGCATTACCCCGAGGTTGGGTTCTCCGGGTTTTAGAGATTTGAGCCCGTCCGAAGACTCCACTGATATGACTGAACAAAACAACATGTTTGGAAATCATTTCAACTTACTATAGCTAGAATGAAAGAGGGGTAGGGGGGGGGTGGGGGACCCGAAAGTTGCGAGAGGAAGATGAACGCCGGGGTGTGCGGATTTAGTTCGGGATTCAAACCAGAATAAAATTTCCCAAAGAAGGCATATTAAGAGTACCGCAAAAAGAAAATAGTATTGCAATACTTTCAGATGTTAAATGGCAACGACCTTCTGTTAAGAAGGTTCCCCACTTTCTTCTGGTGTTTTGCTTTGGAATTGCCCCCCAAGGGATTCTCCCAATGCTTCAGGGTTCCTCGGAAAATCTTCTGGAAGACAGATGGCTGCCATTGCAATTTTGAAGGCAGTAAGATTTCCCATGGGCGAGAAACATACGAACACGCAGTATCTAAGAGCACCGATTCGGTATCCGCGCCTCAAGTAAAAGGATCGAGGAAATGGGAGAAGCTCATGTACACGCCCACCTCTTGTAGCCCGCTTTTGGGAAGTATATGTGGAGGACGAGGGAAATCGGCCATCTCGGTAGCATATCGAAGCAGTCGGGGCGCGTTGTCCCTCAGCAGCCCCTTTGTGAGCAATAGGGCTACTGTTTCGCATTCGTTAATTTGCGCGGCACATACATCGAGTCGTGATATAGAAGCTGCGAAAGCTGTCGAGGGTGAGTATATCTCGTGCGATCTCGCCGCGGATGTGGTGTGGGATAGGGGCGTTTGTAGGCGACGAAGGAAAGATTGGATTTCTAGACCATTGGTTAGCTATATGCCAAAAACAAACACAGAAAATGAACGTTCACGATCTCATCTCATCAGCTGGGTACAACATTATTTCATGATTCACCACCGGGTGGTGTCTGACGGTGATGTTGGGTTTGGTGTTGATGGTAGTAAGGGGACTGGGGAACTTCCCCGCATTGAGCCTCCTTTCCTCCTAACGAACACCACAGTGCCGAATCCTCAAATCTTTATCCACCAGTGTGTAATGGCTCTACGATTAGCAGAGTTTACTACAATACTATCTTATACGTTTCAAAAGGAGCGAATCTGCAAGTGCAACCTCCTTTAGAAGCTTTTCCTCTCGTCTTGTTTGTAACCCTCGCTCCGCTGTTCCAAGTCTGCATATTTCTAGTTTACGATTTTGTTTGTCAATGGTACGACTCAATTACTTCATTTCGGTTTCTTTAAATCCTTCGTACATCAACGAATGGTACCTAGAAAGAACAAGTCCTCTATTGGTCATTTTTTCCGTTTCCTCGGCCTATTTTACACCATTGAAAGCTTCCATTCGTTCCGAATGCTACCTGATGGTGCAATATATCCTATTATACGCACATTTCGTAGTTCTCTTCGTGCTACACGCTTCTACTTTATGCAGTCATCAAATGAAGAGAAGCACTGCTTCGGACGTAACCTCGAGAATTACTTTTCCTCGGCATGACGATAATTTTTCTCGAATTTACGGTATACGAATTATAGCTTCTATGGAGCTTTGGTTCTCTGGATACGATACCAACTCTAAGATCGATCTTTATAAACAATGGCGTCATATTCTATTAAGGGGTGTTTTTCAACCTTGTGGATCTTTTTAAAATTGCGGCCCTTATTTCCTTGAAGCAACCTGGTCATCAATACGAACCCCTCAAGGAAGGTTGTTTCTCGTATAAGAACACGCCAAGCAAAACTTATTCTGGATTTACTTCCGAAATCTGTTTTTCTTCATGCGAGTGGAAGAGAATTATCTAGATTTTTGGGATGATTGGGTGCTGCGATCCACAGCAGGTCGATCTCCCGCACCCGATTTCCGAAATACGGATAGAAATTGTTCAGCACTCTTCCGTACTTATTAAACCGCTTCCGCCACGGAAATATGTTTCTCTCTATATTGTCCATTGTTCTAGAAGCATTTCGAGTTTCTCAACAAGTGGAAGGAATCAAGCACGATGCAGCACATATCATATGTTTCGTTGTTGGCGAGCTTTTTGACTTCGGTCTACGCCGTACCACATCCGTTCAATGAATTACAACAGCGGAGTCCGGTGACGGACTGTCTCCAAGCCAAAAAAGTTCCTTATTCGATTAAGGGATCTTCGAATTGGACCGCTCTGACAACACCATACAACCTTCGTCTTTCTTACCAACCAGCCGTAGTCACCATCCCAGAGACGCCGGAGCAGGTCGGGTTCTCAGTGACTTGTGCCGCTGCCTCCAATCTCAAGGTTCAAGCTAAAGGTGGTGGACACTCATATGCCAGTTTCTCGAGTGGCGGGCAAGATGGAAGTCTCATAGTTGATATGGAGAAGTTTAGTTCAATCAGTGTCGACCAAAGTAAGTTGTCCAATACTCTCACTCCTCGTGGGTATACTAATATCTTCAAGCCACGTTTGTTGCCAAGATAGGCTCTGGTCAAAGACTCGGAAATGTAGCTCTCGCGATTTATGACCAAGGGAAACGTGCTCTTCCGCATGGGACTTGTTCAGGGGTCGGCATCGCTGGCCACGCTCTCCACGGTGGTTATGGGTACGCTTCACGGAAGTGGGGATTGACTCTCGACCACATTGTCGGTCTTGATGTAATTTTGGCAAACGGGACTCAAGTTCACACAACTTCTACCTCCTACCCAGATCTCTTCTATGCCATGAGAGGAGCTGGAGACAGTTTTGGAATTGTCACGTACCTCTATTTGGCTACCGAAGCAGCACCAGCAACGGTATTATCTTTCAGCTCGGTTTTGTCGAGCAACATCAACAATATCAACACACTCACGACTGGTTTTCAGACTCTACAGACCTACACCCTGAACTCTGGCAAGATCACCGGAGATTTGGCCTTTGGAATTTACATCGATACAGATGGAACGATCAACCTCCAAGGCTGGTGCATAAGCTGCTCTCAAGCAACCCTCAAAACCATCATCACCGGTCTCGTAGCCGGATTCAGGAACCCAAAGACCACAATAACAAGCTACAACTGGATCAATGCTCTCACGGCAATCTCTGCCCCAGCAGCTCTAACCCAACCCCTAGGAAGTGCCTACATTTCGCACGACACCTTCTTTGCAAAGTCACTGACCACACGAAACGCCATCCCCCTCACCGCCGCCGCCATCCGAGCCTACTTCACCACCATCCTCGCAAACCAAGGCGAAGGGCCATGGTTCAGCATCATCTCTCTCTACGGGGGGCCCAACTCAGCAATCAACACGCCAACCGCCTCATCCTCCGCCTACAGCGACAGAGACTCCCTCTGGACGATCCAGAACTACGGATACTCAGCCGACTCACAACTCCCCTACGACCCAGCAATTTCCACCATCGTGAATGATCTCGAGAATTCGATTAAAAATGCGATGCCTGATGGAGGGTTCGAGGCTTACTTGAATTATCTGGATCCCGAGTTGACGCCGCAGGATGCTGCGGCGTTGTATTATGGGAGGGAGACTTATAATAAGTTACTTGGGTTGAAGATGGTTTATGATCCGCTTTTTACGTTTTGGAATCCGCATGCGGTGGGGAATTCGGTTGCTCTTTAGTTAGAAGGAAGGGTTAATTGTTATTGGGTAAGGAAGTGATTGTTATTAGGAAGGGGTAATGAATAATTATGGCTACTTTTAATCGTTGTTGAGAAGGGTGGTAGTTATCATGATTGTGACTATGATGGGGGTGGTTGTCATAAAGTGTCATCGTTATTAGGAAAGAGACATTGTTAATCATTGACTCATTTTTACCTACCGAATCGCGCCCAACCATGAAGACCTGCTATGAAAGTTGCCCATCTGCTCCCTTACATACTCTCAACTACCTTTAACTATCTTATATACAATTATTTTCTTTACCAGGCTCATACTAGTAAAACTTATGACTGAAGTTCTTCCTTAACCTTTAAAAGCATCTTTATATTTACTATATTTACTATATTTACTACATTTACTATATTTACTATATTTACTATATTTACTATATTTACTATATTTACTATATTTACTACATTTACTATATTTACTATATTTACTATATTTACTATATTTACTATATTTACTATATTTACTATATTTACTATATTTACTATATTTACTATATTCACTTTACTCACTATATTTACTATATTTACTATATTTACTATATTCACTATATTCACTATATTCACTATATTCACTATATTTGCTATATAATCTACTAATAGATCTCTTTTCTATATACTAATAAAACCACCCCTCAATAGAACTACCCCTGTTTTCCTATTACATTATCTACTACTATATTAAAGAAGATATCGATGAAATCTAAAAAGTTTCCGTCAATTATTGTATTACAAAGTTAAAGAAAAGTCCTGGAATCAAATTAACATGGACATAATCTAATAATTTTTACAGGCCACAATATAAATCCAGTTCTAAAGGTTGTTCTCGGATTCGAACGGGGTATACAATAACACTGATTTTAAGACTATTAAATCGTTAGCTCATGGAATTGAATATAGAGTGGCAAGGGCGAGAAGTGGTACTTCGATGCCCGCCTTTTGTATACGTGTACGGACACTAGGTCACTTTGGTAATAATTTTCTTTATAGACTTCAGGTTTATGTCTGCTACTAGATTCAGCATACGATACCGTGCTGAGTAGAGGAACTTCTTGGCAGTTGGTAACATCGAGCTCCACCATCTTGGGCCAACTCGAGCCCTAAAATATAGACAATACTCATTTACTAAGACTTTTCGAAAAATCCGTTCCTAGGAGACTAAAGGCTCTATTAATGCTGGCCTTACTAAAACAGTAACCACCTAAACATTAATGCACAATCTACTAAGTAGATTCACGATAGTGTTTCATTTCTATATTACAGTATTACTCCCCACCAATATCCTTCTTCATAAACACAGCCGGAACCCACCATTTCTTTCCCGTAGAATCAACATCAAACCACGCATCCTCATTTCTATATTACAGTATTACTCCCCACCAATATCCTTCTTCATAAACACAGCCGGAACCCACCATTTCTTTCCCGTAGAATCAACATCAAACCACGCATCCTCCACAGTCTTATAATGCACATACCCCCTGCGTCCATACCACTTCGGAATAGAATGCTACACGTCAAAAAATATCATTAGCCCCATAACCCAATCAAAATTTCACAATTCCCCATCCCAGAAATCCATATACTTAACCTCCATCTCCAAAAACAGCTATCTACTTGAAAAACCCGCAAACCAGAAAGAAAGAAAAAAACTCACGACAGGTAAACTCCTCCCCATCGCAAGATATTTCTCCGCTCTCCCAGTATACTCATCAGAAGCCGTACTCAAAACCAAATACCTCCTCCCCTTCCCCACCGCCAACTTCTCCACCTCGTCCATAGCCAAGCCACCCAGTTTCAGACCTTGCAATGCTTTGGAGATGTAGAAATTAGTTATACGAAAGACGTTTTCGAGGTCGTAGGAGAGTTTTCCTGCAGGGTCCGAGCCGTCGGAGTCTAAGGATATATGACCTATTGGGATGAATGATGTGGGGAGGGCGGGATTGGTAGGCTGGGCTGTGTTTAGGAGGGGTGTGGATTCTTGGGGGAAGTGGGAGAGGTGGGTTGTGATGTTTTTGGAGGTTGGGGGGGAGGGTGTTAGGACCTTTATAAAGTGTTAGTTTTTTTACCTGGAGATGTTTGAGAGATGAAGGATACGAACTATCCAATGGAGGGATTTGTGGCCTTCTTTTTGTTGTTTGCTCCAGGGTTCTCGGACGTATTCTTCGTGCCAGCCGCAAGCGATGCGTTGGAGTAGGAGTCTTTCGATGTGCGCTTCTGAGTAGGGGTCCCATGGTATGAGTTGGATTCTTTGGGGTGATGAGAGGACAGTCATTTTGTCTTTCTTTTCTTCTTCTATTAAAACAATTCGCGTGGTTGAAATGAGAAAAGGTAGTTGTAAAAGAACTTCAAGGTACGAGTTAGTGGAAAGTGGCTACTTTTAAGCTTTTAACTGAAAAACGCCTCCCGTCTGCACAGGTCGTTGTTCGGGGTTGCGAGTTCTAGGTTGGATTTCTGATTTTACTAGTATTGTGGAGTCAATTTGATGGGGAAGGGCGTGGAGCAGAAGATATGTGGCTTGACATTGACATTGAGTGTATAAAGTCTTTCAAAAATGGGATGGACATGGTTACGCCACATTCTGAACAGCGACGCCCTCATCACTTAAACCCTAAGTTCCTAACATAGCTCTGAAGAATATATTGAAGCACCCGAAGTATCTCTTGGTGGCATCTATAACTAACAAGTAAATGAACAAGGGAGAAGCGAAACGAAATGGAATATGAAAAATTGCAAATTATTGAATACGTAGCTTGAACCGAAAGTGGGGTGGGTGAGATGAAAAAAAAGAAAGACTAAGACAACAAGAACAAAAAGCAACATGGAAGACCCAAATTTGCGTATAAAAAGATAAAAAAGATACTCTGAACTAGCTAAGATATAAGAGGATATAATAGAGTACTTGAAATGGGGTATAAGAATGAGTTTGGAAAGGGGAAGAAAAAAGAAATTAACAGCAAAAAGCGAAATTTTGATTGACTGACTAGTCGTACTGAGGATCGAACTCAGAACCATCTCGGAAACTGTTCAGTATGTGAACGAGATATCATAACCATTAGACCATACGACTGGAAGTTGTAATTTTGATGGGAGAGTCGCCGTTATTTGTGCACTTGATGGTCAGACCGAAAAAGCCACGAGGGTGGGAGTAACAAGATCTATTTTGGGATGTGGGGATAGGCTGATAATCAAGGCTAATGCATTATCAACTTCGAGAAGATGGAGATGGCAGAAACTGCAGTATGGAAGTTAAGCGAAAGAGAAAGGAGAAATACCTTGGAGGATTTGTCCGGCTCTTCAGGTGAATAATGCTTCTATCGGTCGTGAAATGAATTATTCCAAGTGATGATATTGATGGGTACACCTAAGAATGAAGTCTACTCGTCTCGGATCGTAGATCGTTTAGTGGAGAGCTACTGTAGAGCTCGGAAACGCGGCGCCGAGGTTCTTTGTATAGAGAGAGAGAAATTTGAAGACTGAATGGAATAAAAGATCCGTATAAACGACAGAAATCAAAACAAATAAACAGACATATAAAGGTAGGGAGGCACAACGTGACTCAATTCCAAACGCTCGGCTACGTGCACATCGCAGCTTCCCTGACCCCCTGAAACGTCAGACTTCAAAAGCCCAGCCTCGTCGTTCGTTTGCAGCACCAGGCAGGTTCAAACTTTGGCGCGACTTCAGAGCTTCACCTGCACCAACTTCCATTCGCATCGCACCGCATTCATTCGCAATCGCTCTTTGCAACACCACGACGCTCTTTTGAATCGCAAATATTCATATCCACCTCACCTTGCTCTAGCTTGCACTGCACCACCAGACCAATACCAGCCGGGGCAACATGGCTGGCCGTTTCGTGCGCTCGTCGAAATATCGTAGGTGAAGCCTCTTCGCAAACGCAATACACCTCAGGGAGCACGAGGGCATACTGACGCGCCCGACAGGACATGTCTTTGGAAAATCCACGCGCAAGGAGTCCTGCTACGATAACCTGCACATCAGTCGCAATGCTTGGGACACCAACTTGGTCAAGGTGAGGGGTCCTGCGACTGCACCGTTACCTGTGTACTAGGTGAGGATTGGCTGATGAGAATTGCTTCTAGGCGAACCCCGATTATCTTTCGGTCAATTGGGAGTCGAGTGGAGGAGGAGCTTTCGCCGTTTTACCCGTCAACGAGAAGGGTCGTTTGCCAGAACAGATTCCCTTATTTCGAGGACATACTGGACCGGTTTTGGATACCGACTGGTGAGTAGAAACGAGTACGGGCGCGGTAGAATGGCGCTGACTTTGCCCAGGAACCCCTTCAACGACCGCGTGATTGCGTCTGGATCTGACGACGGTAAGGTGTTCATATGGCAGGTTCCTCAGGGTTTCACCCTATACTCAGACGGCGACGAGCCAGTGGATGTCAACCCGGTTATGAAGTTGACGGGTCACTCGAGGTGAGCACAAGAACGATCCGAGGTACCAATGGGAGTGCTAAGAAATTGCGCAGAAAAGTCGGACAGGTCCTCTTCAACCCCGCGGCCGAAAATGTACTTGCTTCCGCGTCTGGCGATTATACCATCAAGATTTGGGATATTGGTACAGGCAAGGCCAACCTCACCTTGAACCATGGAGATATTGTGCAGAGCTTGTCATGGAGTGCAAACGGATCCCTGATGGCAACTACTTCGAGAGATAAGAAACTGCGAATATGGGATGTACGACAACAACGGCCAACTCATGAGGGCCCAGGACACACCGGAGCGAAGAATAGTCGAGTTACCTGGATGGGTGAGCACAACCGTATTGTCACCACCGGCTTCTCCAAGATGAGCGACAGACAAATGGCACTATGGGATGTAGGTAATGCCAAAGAGCCAATCGGGGGTTTCACGGTTTTGGATTCGATATCCGGTGTTTGCATGCCATTCTGGGGTGAGTTCGTCTGATACCACGATATTGTGGATTTTTGCTAACATTTCATAGATGATGGTACTCAGTGCTTGTATCTCGCAGGAAAGGGGTAAGCTCTCCCTGTAAAGATCTATAATAAAGCAATACTAATGAGATAGTGATGGTAACATTCGTTATTTCGAGTACGAAAATGACAAGTTTGAATTCTTATCCGAGTACAAATCTGGAGATCCTCAGAGAGGCCTTGCATTTGTACCAAGACGTGGTATCAACGTAAGATTTTTCCAACCACCTTTGAACTACACTCTAACATCCATCAGGTTCACGAGAACGAGGTTATGAGAGCCTACAAGACCGTTAATGACAGCTATATCGAGCCTGTCTCATTCACCGTTCCTCGACGCGCCGAGGTGTTCCAGTCAGACATCTACCCACCAGCCATTGGTGCCAAACCAGCTATGTCCGCTGCAGAATGGCTGTCAGGTAAGAATGGTGTTCCCGCAAAAATTGATTTGGAGAGTGTGTATGAAGGCAATGGACCAGTCGAGGTTCCATCCGACTATAAGCCTGCCGCTGCGCCTACTCCTGCCCCCGCACCCGTAAAGCCCGCTGCAAAGCAAGAACCAGAGCCAGCACCAGTAGCAAGAGTTCCTCCACCAACAATGTCGGAACAAAAAGGCTCAATTTCTGCCATGGCTTCAAAATTCCAGGATGATGAGCCAGAAGAGGAAGATGAGACTTCGAGCTTTGAAGAAATCTCCAAACCTGTTCAAAGATCTATTCCTGCGCCAAAACCCGCTTCACCTGTTAAGGCTGCACCTCCCGTCCAGGTTGCATCTCCCGTCAGAGCCTCTCCGGCCAAGACTGAATCTCTTTGGTCAGCACCTGCCCAAGCCACACCACGAGTGCAAACTCCACTTGCATCCCCAACTGCTTCATCTGGACCAGCAAGTTCGAGTAACGGATCCGTTGAATCATCATTGGCTCAAATCAAAAGCCTATTGGAAGCACAAACAAAAACAATCACTGTACAAAGCGAGAGAATTGGTCGACTAGCTCAAGAGGTCGATACTTTGAAGATGCGAGTTGGATCGGGTCCGCAAGACCAAAGTGAGAGAATCCGACAATTAGAGTTGGAATTGGAGGAAGCACGTTCTTAGTCTACGACAGCAGGACGAATTATGATTGGATGAAGTGTATCAGTCTTTTGTAGAGTCAACAGAATCGAGATGAGTGGCAAATAGCGCGTGTATTTTCATTTCCACGCATTCTTGATGTGTCTCAATCTGGAGTCTGGCCAGTGCCTCTTCCCCGCTTGACACCAGAATCACTTTTTTTTCAATTCAGTTCTAAGGTTGCTTGATTTCAGACTTGTTTCGCTCTAGCCATCTCTTTAAACCCTTCCTGCTTTTGATTTCCGAGCTGAGCCAAATCTCGAACCATTTAAAGAATGAAGACATACTTTGGTTATTTGGGCGTCGGGATGTTGTGCCGCTTTAATCTAGCGCAAGACAGTTTCAACCCTAAATATCTTCAGTTTCTTCCCATTCCTTGGCGGCTGCTTTACAAATGTATTCCGCGAGGAATGCCTTGGCTTATGAGGCGATGGATCTGCATGCTTTGAACCAGCTGACTTTGTATGAATCCCTTGGATTTGAGATGCGTTTAAATAAGACTTCTTTCCCTAGACTTCCATCAACCACAGCATCCCGCATACACTCTTTTATAAAATGCATTCTTCTTGGTCTTTCACCGCCGGTGTCGCTCTTTTGAGCACTTGCTCTGCAAGCGCTATTTTTCCCCGGGGGGAGAAGGAAGTTCCGGATAATTGTTCTGTTGTTCCTCAGGTATTTTACCCTAAGGTTATCAACACCTGTTGCGATAAGGCTACAACTATCACGGTGGACGAGTGCCAGACCGAGATCGTTCTGCCCACTCCAGGTTGCATCGATACCACTATCACTCAGACCGCCACAAAGACTGACGATCATCACGGCAAGAAGACCGAGAGCCATTCCCACACCTGGGCCCCAGCAACGTCGACTGCTGCCCCAACCGCTTCACCAACCGTGGTAGTGAAGCGTGATTACGGAGGATATGGCGGAGGATGGAACAACCGCCACAAGCCATGGGAAGGACTCACTGTCTACAATCCTGTCTTTGAGGGCAAAAACATTGATTCTAATGACAACGGTGATGTAAGTGCTGGATTTACAGTAACGCAGAACCAACAAGCTGACCAGTGTTGAAGTACCGTGACAACGAGTTGGAGTATGAGGACAATTCCCGGACCCACAAAACTGACAACTCTCAAGAGTGGAACTTGGACCAGTCTGGTGATGTGTGTTTGACATTCTCCTATCTTAGAAAAGCTCGATTCAATACTTATTTATCTGTTGTAGTACAGGGATAACGAGTTGGAATACGATGGGGGGAATGGCAATGGTGATGAATCTCAGTACAACACTGGCGACTACAGTGGAAACAACAGAGATCAGACCGATAACTCTGGTGATTACCGCGACAACACATTGGATTATGAGGATGACTCCGAGCACACCAAGATTGATACTGATATAGACATCGATCGCTCTGGCAACGAAGACTCTGGCAATTTTGAAGCAGAAGACTCTGGCAACTATGACGCTTCCGATAACTCTGATAACTCGGATAACTCTCAATACAGTGACAATACCGATAACTCGGTCTACGAAGCTAACACGGACTACGAGTACGACTTTACCTGGAGCCCTACAAATGATCATAGTCGTGCTTATTATGATTTCTTGAGCCGTAAAGAAACCCGACTCCCACAAGAAGTTTCTGAGTGCTAACCCTCAACTAGACAACCGTGTGGAGGACAGTGGAAATGTGGATGACAGTTACAATCCAGAGGACAGTCACGATGTGGATAACAGTAACAATCCAGAGGATAGTTACAACACGGAGGATAGTTACAACGTCAAGCTAGAAGATTTCTTGAAGAGTACGTTATACTTCTGCATGCCGTCAAGAATTCCAGACCTAACACTCAAGCAGACAACGGCGACTACCGTGATAACGTCCTGAAATGGTACTCTGAGCACAACACCGAAATCTGGTCCTGCAACGTCGGCGGAGACAGCGCCGTTCCCGGCTTCTTCTCAGTCACCCTCAATGTCTGCATCCAACTCCCCATCGGTCTTTCCCTGGACGTCGGCGATTCGATCACAACGACCACCGGTGCAACTCTTGTGATCACCCAAGCGATCTACGATGCAGTGCTCCAGGAACTCGAAGACGCTGGATTGGATCAATATGGTCTCCCATACCTCCCCAGCCCTGGTGCCGGCGGACCATATTAAACAAAAACACCAACCCCCCGCCGAGAACAGAGACAGTCAAAAAAGGGCAGACAAGCAAGCATCGGCGGTGATGCTTCCCGGACCGAACCTCCCTGTATCTTTTAGGAAAAGACAAAAGGGAATTTTTTTGGACATGTTTTCTTGCCTTTTTTTGTCCTTTTTTTAAAAAAAGATTTCCTTTGGGATGGTAATTACCTTTTTTCTTTAGCGGGGACCACATCTCTCTTTTTTTCATTATCCTTTTTTCTCTCATATGTTTTTTGTCTTGGGGTTGGGCTGGCGTGGGAGGGAGGGGGAAAGCCTTCAATGAATACTTTGTATTAATTCCCCTTTTATCTTGGTAGCTAGTACTCGCTGGTAGATTTTTAAAAATTGGTAATTGCGATGTACTTTTTTGATCTGAAGCGTGTGCAAAACTCCATTTCCGCTTTCCTTGAGAAATAGAAACACGCTCTTTCTCAGGTTTAGAAGGAGCGATGGCTCTGTGGTTTACAAAGTCTCTTCTTCGCCTTCCTACTCTCGCGCTCCTTCCTCAGAAACACTCGCCCCAATCACTCATGTTTACATCCTCGTTTTCCAGGTCTCTTGCCTCTCCGAACACTCTACCTCTCCCATGCGAATTTCAAAAGTGCAGATATATTTAACCCAAACAACATTCATTCAACCACTCAATCCATCTCCCCGTACTAACTCCTCACCATAATTCCGAACTTCAATCCACCACTCCCTTCCCCAAAGACCTCTCAAACACCTCTCCAAAAAAAAATGCCACCCAAACCCCCCTTCCCAAACGGTTACATCCCCATCCCGCCCATCGACCCGTACACAACATCCAACCACCCCAACGAGACCCTAGAACTGTTTCTCGTGCGAATCCTCGGTCGAAATCATGCTTTCCAGAATTGGTTCGGGGAGTATAATGTCGTAGTTGAAGGGCGTCTTAGGATTGTATGTTGCACTTTCTTTTTTCTTAGTTTATGAGTGGGGTATATGTATAACTAGACTTTCACTCAAGCTCCTCTTTCTCACAAAAAAAAGCTTGTATTTCCGACAAAACATAAACGAACTAACACCCCGCAGAATAGTGAGGGAAAGACATATACATATGACCCCCATAAAATCCGCGATCCGAGATTCAGAATTTCAAAAGACTTAAATCGAAGTACAGTCCCACGTTGTGCGAAACCACGGATGGGTCTTCAAGAACGGGGTTTCAAGAATGGCCCTGTGGTTGTACATGTTCATGGGATTCATACGATGATCCAGCAGGGCGTTCCGGGTTTGAAGGCGCTGAGGGAGAGGGAGAGGAGGAGGGAGGAGGAGGAGGATTTGTTTGGAGGGACTGATTCTGAGGTCGTGAAGGGGGGAGTGGAAAAGGGAGGTGGAGAAGGGGAAGGAGAAGGGGAAGGGGAAGGGGAAGGGGAAGGGGAAGGAGAAGGGGAAGGGAAAGGGGAAGGGAAAGGGGAAAGGGAAAAGGAAAAGGAAATCAGGATGGAGATGATAGAGCAGTTGGAGGAATTGGTGAAGGCTTTGACCGGGGAGAAGTGAGATTGTTAAGGGAATGAATGGTATGGTGGGTTGGGCTTTTGGGAATAGCGTTTATGTCTTTCTTTTCTTTTGTTTTGCATTGAGATATTTTGGCTTTCGGGGGGAGGCTGGAAGCTTGGAAAATGAGCGTAAATCACATACTTCTGTTGGATATGAAGAACATGATTGCGCGTGAAAGCAATGTAATTGTTTATTGTAGATAAGCCAGAGACTTAATTTGCTATTTATACTTGGTAATTCATTTTAGGCCTGTTTTCTTACTGGCTTCAGTACTTGATTACAGCCTGATAATAGCTTACTTATTTATATATAGTTTATAAATTGTGTATTGACCAAAAACAAAAGCTGGGAGAGAGCGACATCGAGCAATTTATTAGCTATTCACCGATATATATAAGCTGGATTTTGTAAAACGGTAATTGACAGTTTTGCGCTCTGATTAATCGTAAATACCTCGAATACCGTCTAAATCGTAAAACAGGGGCTTCTCCGTCAAAATCAATTAAAATTCACTATTTTACCCAGAGGTAAAGCTTAATAATTTTTGAGGCTTTTACTCTATTTTCTTCTATTAGTATTTATAACTACTACAACTAATACACTAACGCAGAAGTATAAGAAGAAGGTTAGTTAAGCAACAGGATCGCGGGCGGCGTTCAAAGCCTTATTATAAGGTATAAAAAGAGCTTGTATAATAAGGTTACCTAACAAGAGAAAGCTATTATTAATATTATAATAGAGAAATCAGCGGTTGACTTACTCTGAATTAATAGTAAGTTGCGGTTTCTGTATACACGTTCTTATTCGTGGAAAAGGAAGTTAGCATAAACTAAAGTTGAGAGTAGTGAGTTTTAGAGAGTGAGGAAGTTAATAAGTGAATAAAAATAGTCTGATTTTACGACAGAAATACACTTGTTTCGACGGGAATGCCCTCTAAAAGCAGGGGTATATGGATTAAAGGGGATTCAAGGTATTTCAAATTAACTTAGAGGGGACTCGATGTATTTACAATTAATTAGAAGGTACAGTTGTCGTATTTACCGTTGTAAACAATATTGTTCAGAAATCTCTCGTAAAAAAGGGGTAAGAAATTGGTAGATAAACCATTAATAGTTGAATATTTATAGTATCATATGTTTCTACAATATCCAGTAATAAAAGTCTTGAAGACCGAGAAGTGATTGTGGTTAAATGTAGTAGAGGGATACTAAGAGTAGATAAGAAATAAGAGTATTATTTTCAATAAATAATAGTAGTACCTCGTTACTACACTTTTCCGAAGCTGCTTCTATAATATATCACTAGGTTAACTTCCAGATATTTTGGGAAGTATAATAAATGGTAACATGTCTTACAAAGAATAACATTCTAATTCTAAAAGTCAGAAAAAGAGGCAGTGAACGGGTCACCTGACATAGGTCAATTGCCCATTCATAGTGAGTATTAAATTTACCTTCTTTTATTTGGTTTTTCTTTCTTATTATGTCTATTTGGAAGAAGTTGATCTCCATCATTCTGTTCCACTGTGGTCGCACAAGTCTATTTTCAGTCACGTTTTATCATGTAACTACCCGCTTTCAGTGGGACTCCACGCCTTCCAGACCTTCTCTCTCCACCACGGGTCTCTCTCCAACAACCAATCTTTCCCTCTACTCCTGTCGAGGAATCAAGGCGTTGTCGACGTGTAGTCCGATGGCTCGATAGTGTCATTATGATACCGAAACGGTTCGTCTCAACGCGACAATCATCAATTCAGAGTATAGTCAAGAATGGACGTGTTCCATTAAACCTCTCGTCTCATCATCTCGAGTCACAGTGCATATTTTATCGCGTAGCCATGTTGACTTGCGCCTACTCGAACCTGTCCGAAAGATACTACTTCTCTCGATTTCAGTGCCATTCAGCATGAGATATAGCTCCTTTTGCCGCAACTACCTCCGATCCTCGAGAGTTTCATGGAGAATGAAGTTAATTACAGACATTTACGGCATTTCTTTTCATAACTTTGCCTCATTTCACGTATTCCAGCTGTATAGATTAGGTATTATACTCGAGCAAATTCTTTTACGATTAGTTTCCCGGCCGAGTTGATATATTTTTGGGGTCGGTGTCGAATTCATCTCGGAAATTTCACAAGCCAGCCAATAGGTAATATGTTCCGATCGTAGTTCCTTCTTTGAACTAAGATTGGAATATGCTGACTTATTTTTAGATCTTTGTCTTTACTGATTATTGAGTCTTTTCGGTAACGCTTTGAAGTATTGTCGGTAACGCTTTGATCGTTGAAACTGAAGTCATACTTTACGATTGTCCTGACAATTTTCCAGACCTAGGTCTCATTTTCCTTTTTCTGTCGTTGAAATTGCTTTTACATAAATATTTGGGGGCTATTTTAGAGCTTAGTTCTTAAATTGGTTGTTAGTACGATAGTTCGTAGCGGCAGGCCAATCATATTGCCCAGCTCGCAAAGTCTTACCAAGATTCCTGAGCCACGATCTGGTGGAAGGCATAAACTTCAGGTTTGTACCTGCCCTTCTAATCCTGATTGATACAACACACCAGGGTTTTAACAGTCCTCAAATTTTCCAAGCCAATTGGATTATTTGCACCAATTAATCCCCAGATTTGGGAACAACGAGAGATAGGGACGGAGCTGGCTGGCAAGGCAGGTACCTACGAACCTTGAAGTATTTACTGAGGTGCTGAGCCACGTTTGGCCCTCTCGAGGCCATGTCAGATCCATACCCACTTTTACTTCGCTTACAGTTCATCTCGCTTCATCTTGTTATTCGTGTAGCAGTCTGAAATAGTCGACACCGTTTCCAGCGCCTCACGAATCCAACTCTCGACTTCCCAAGGAGAAAACTCTGCTAGGTGAGTGGTTCAACTTTGTTTAAGTTTTGCCCGGTTCACGAAGACCAACGCATTGCACCATTTTAACACAACCGCATGCCTAGTTTCAAGGCGCAGTTTACTAGCTATGGCACAGGGCTGGTTCAAAGGATTTGCCAAGTCAATGGCTAGTACTTGGGAACCAATTCTCATTGTTGACATGGGATGAGAGGAAGTTGTTGACTTTGAGGTGGGCGGATAGTTTGGCTCCTGCCCAAGCACGCTCAACAACTTCAAGTACAAATACCCACGTGTTCCCTTTTACTTCCCATCTTCTTTTTTTAGGCCCACAGTCATTATTTCGGTTCAGGTCGTACTCTTCTTTCGTTCATAATGTTATTCAAAGCCTCTCTCCTTCCGGTTCTTGTTGCGCCCATAGCCGCTACTGCCTTTATGCCGGCGCACCCCCATGGGGATATCTCTCGTCGATCGGAAGCGTCAGCATATCACCATGGTCTTGATACCTTCAAAAAGGCAGGTTTCCCTGAATTGCAGATCAGTCAACTTTCATACTAATAACTCTCAGCTCACTCCGTCGAAGTCAATAATATGGAAACCTTGTCTAAATCGATTCCAGTGTGCAATGCTTGATGTAAGTTTCTAGCCTCCCTTTTCCTCGAAAGTTTCTAGTTATTTGCCGGCAGTTATTCGGAATGGCTCAACCAGCTCAACTGTTCCAAAAGCTTTGGGAGAATTATTTCAATTGATATTGACATGTGTGTCTCTAGGTCCCACTCGATTATCACGACAAAACAGCCGGTGCCCCTCGCGCATACGTCCCGTTAATAAAATATGCCGCTACGGACACCAAAAACTACAAGGGAATGATTCTTGTTAATCCTGGGGGGCCTGGCGGGTCGGGGGTCCAGATGGTGATGGGCATGTTTGAACTTTTGGCCAATGCCACTGAAACGGTTGGTATAATTGGCCCAAATTATGACATTATTGGGTTTGAACCACGAGGTGTTGGCCTCAGCATTCCATCAGCAAACTGCACCAACAATACAAGTCCCTCAGCAGGAATTGGTAAAAGATTTGATCTGCCCAATGGTCCTATTCTCAACTTTGCCCTCTCGAATGGAAACGAAATGGAGCAAATGCAAAAAGCAGCCGCTCTTCAGTGCCAAAAGACCATCGGTGGCCCGAACGGCGCGGGCCAACATATGAGCACTGCAACTGTTGCACGAGATATGGTTTCTATCACGGACGCTTTTGCAGCCACTGCTGACGGCGCGAAAGTCAAGAACTCAACCCTCACAAACTACTTGGGATATAGTTACGGAACAATACTTGGCCAGACCTTTGCTTCAATGTTCCCCGAACGCGTTGGACGATTTCTTCTCAGTGGTGTTGTGGATCCTGACGATCATATCAGCGGCCTTCCTATGCGGAGCCTCCAAAGCGCGGATGAGGTACATTACACTTCCAAGCATTGGCATCGAATCAACTGCTAATTGACACAGAATTTTGCGACGTTTTTCGTGTACTGTAGTCTTGCTGGTTCAGAGAAGTGCCCTTATGCAATTGGGGATACTCCAGGAGATATCTTTCTCAGGTTTGAAAGGTCACTTGCACGCCTCGATATCGATAAGGCCCTAGAAAAGGGGTGGGCAAATGCCACGATTATTTCCACCGCTTTAAAAGGCGTGAAGGCCAACATCATGTTAGCATTGTACGACCCGCGAGTTAGATTCTCTGGAGTCGCAGAGATATTGGTGGTTTTGGAGCCTCTGCTTGCTCGTGGCAACGTAACTGTTGAGGACCTAGCAAAACTTTCCCCCGGTGGAGACAAGCAGCAAAAGACCGAACCCGGTTCACCGGATGAGTGGTTAGTAGGAGTTACTTGTGCAGACCAAAAGAACATAATGAGCAACGTTACCGCAAAGGAAATTTGGCCTTTGGTCAGTGCTGTACAACACACAAGTTACATTGGGGCAGACTCAATTCTTCAAAACTTGTTTGCATGCTTGGGATGGTCAATTTTCCCAAAGGAGGCTTACCAAGGTCCATTCGGTGGTAAAACCGCGAATCCCATTCTATTTGTTGGTAACAATTGTTAGTGACCTCTCCCCACTCCTCTATTTCTCTTAATAGTTCGGGATCACTTATGAATCTCGGGACTTCTTGATGCGCCAATGCTGATTTTCCAATCAGGGGACCCCATTACACCAATCTACAACGCCTTCAAAGGAGCGAATATCTTTACCAGAGCGGAAGTTTTGACTGTGAACGAGCCAGGTGTAAGTGACCATCCTTCTGACGTTGCCTCTTTATTCCCAACTAATAACTCCCTTAGCATGCTATAACAAATTATTGCGCCGTTAAGAAGATGCGAGCCTACCTACAAGATGGTACCATGCCAGGAAACAACCATTTCTGCATTGGAACTGAACCTGGAAAGGGTGTGTTCGATACCACGCTTACCATGCGGATGGAAGAGAATGGTGCGTGGAGAGAAATTGTGCAGAGAATGAGAGGATTGAGATTGAAGAGCTGGAAGGCTTTGCCTTGAGATCGATATGAGTTAATGTAATGAAATGGGAACGGGGTGTATTGTTCAACTTAGACGGTGTTGGATTGGATCTCAGAAAGGCGTTGGTAGTGAGTTATTGCATGTCCATTATGTACCATTAGTCAAAATTGCATTGTTAGCATTCAAATTTTCACCAAGGAACTTCTAGGTTCATAGGACTAGAAATAAGGCCTGGCTGTACAGAGGCTATATCTCTCTTCAGTAATTCGGTAAGCTTGAAGAGTAAATTATTCAACTCATCTCGTCATAGAAGGCAAGAAATCTTAGTAGATACCCTCTTTATGTTATATCGTCATACTTGCTTCTTGAAACCGTTGTTCTGATTTTCTAGGGCATGTTAGCTTATATATTGCTCTTTCACTGTCGCTTTCGTTGTCTACACAAGCGAGCTTGTCTGGATTCCATTTTATTGTGAAGAGGCAAAGCGTAATAAGACTCGACATCGAATCCAAAGAAATGAGATGCATAATTAGTTTGAACAAGGAGGTTGAAATAACGGAGTTTTGCTAGTTTAGTCTAGGGGGCAGGTGGTTGACGTTGATAATGGTCACGTGCAAAAGTGTCGGGAAGCTAAAAAATATCCTTGAGCTCTCAACGGCCAACACTTTGATTGCTCCGATCCCCTCCGGATAGCGAAGCTTCAATTCTTTCTTTTCATCCACCAACACCACCACCACCTCCCTTTCCTTCTCTCCTCTCCTTCGTTCGTGGCAATTGTTCCTCGACATCGGACAATATGTTTTCTCGAGCATTGAGAACGAGCCGTGTGGCTGCGCCCCTGCGCAACAATGCCTTTTCCCGAACTGCTTTCGTCAAGAGAACCGTCACCACTGATGCCGCGAGCGCGCATGCAGAGGCAATCCCAGAGGTGAGACTGGACGGGGATAGCTTCAATTGGTGCTGGAAAGCGGTTGCTAACTGCTGCTACTTATACAGGAGGATACAAAGCCATTCCAGGTTACCCTCTCAGACGAGTCTTTCGAGACCTACGAACTGGACCCCCCTCCCTATACTCTCGACAGCACCAAGGCGGAATTGAAGCAGATATACCGTGATATGGTCTCAATGAGGTGAGCAGGTCCTCCGAGCCAAGTAGGAATAGGGAACTGATGGAGAATCTAGACGTATGGAGATGGCCGCCGATCGATTGTACAAGGAGAAGAAGATTAGAGGTTTCTGCCATCTTTCCACTGGACAAGAAGCCGTTGCTGTCGGTATCGAACACGCCATCACCAAGGAAGACGATGTCATCACCGCCTACCGTTGTCACGGTTTTGCCATGATGCGTGGAGCGTCCGTAAAGTCAATTATCGGAGAATTACTTGGTCGTCGAGAGGGTATCGCATACGGAAAGGGGGGATCCATGCACATGTTCACCAAGGGTTTCTATGGTGGTAACGGTATTGTTGGTGCTCAGGTTCCAGTCGGTGCTGGTCTTGCTTTCGCACATCAATACAACGGTAACAAGAATGTTGCTGTTGCTTTGTACGGTGACGGAGCCTCCAACCAAGGACAAGTTTTCGAGGCCTTTAACATGGCAAAGTTATGGAAGCTCCCAGTCTTGTTTGGCTGTGAAAGTAAGTATCATGAAATCTGCGATTGGTCAATTACTAATGGCATATACTAGACAACAAATACGGAATGGGTACCGCAGCTAACCGATCATCCGCTCTCACCGATTACTACAAGCGTGGTCAATACATTCCTGGACTCAAGGTCAACGGAATGGATGTCCTCGCCGTAAAGGCAGCAGTCAAATACGCAAAGGAATACGCGAATGCCGGTAACGGACCTCTTGTTCTCGAATACGTCACATACAGATACGGAGGACATTCCATGTCTGATCCCGGAACCACTTACCGAACCCGTGAGGAGATTCAACGTATGAGATCCACTCAAGATCCTATCGCTGGCTTGAAGTTGAAGTTGTTGGAGTGGAACGTCACCACCGAGGAGGAGCTCAAGCAAATCGACAAAGACGCTAGAGCCGCAGTCGACGCTGAGGTTGCAGAGGCCGAGGCTATGCCACCACCAGATGCCACTCCTCAAATTCTTTATGAGGATATCTACGTTAGAGGCAGTGAGCCACAATTTATGAGAGGACGAATACTGGAAGAGAACTACTACTACTAGATGTGGTATTTTAATTCTGGGGGGAATGGCATGGGGGATGAGCTTGTTTCGATTTGAAGGGTAGACAAATGGGTTGGGGGAGGGGCAAATCTGTATACTATTGATGGTTAAAGCTTGGGTGGCTGAACTGAAAGTACAGAAATACAAGCGTGCTTGCTAGCTTGATGTCAATTCTGTTTTAATCGATCGAATACGGTAAGGATGGTTTTTTATCGAATTTTCTTCGATTTTCACAGTTTTGTTCATCTCAGATCGCAGTCACGTTCTGTCGATGTGTATTAGGGCATCCTGTTGACAGAAAACGATGAATATATATTTTTCTGCATTCAAGACCACTCTCGGCTCATCTGTTCCTTAGTCACTATCCCGATAATACCCCGGATGTCCCAAGCAGCAAGCATTGTAGTGTGCCACCAGTACTTGTATAGCTAGTTCATATTTCCTCGGCATTTTCTTAGGTCCGGCAATCGGGTTATATTCTTGGAGAGTCGTTATAAGTAAGTATGAAGCAAAGCAAATGGGTGGAGGCAGACTTACCTTCTCAAGACTATCCTTGAAACTGCCGTGCAAGAGGCTCATTTGTCTGGGCCATGAACCGTAGCATCCGATCAATAGCTGGTGCGTCGCGGCGAATATGGTGTGCTGTATCGGTAGGATCCCCGGCCTCTGCCCATTGAACAAGCTGGTGGTTTACAGGAAAGTCTTTGTGGAACTCGTAAAACCTGAGCTCGGCGCCTCGAAAAAGCAGGGCCCAGCAGCGTCCGGATTCGGTATTAGCACTCTGTAGTGCCTCAACAAGGCAGTCCAATGAAGACTCTACCGGATCGGTTGCTTTTTTCGCTGTAGTGAGAGTGTGGTCTATGATTTTTCTGTTGCTGGTTAAGCGCCGGACTTGGAGGACGGGGCCGACGAAGAAGTCGCTGTGGGGTGGGAAGTAGTAGCCTAGAATTGAGGCTGCTACTGCTTTTACGGAATCTTCTTGAGAATTGGTGATGACTATTTCGACGAGTTGGTCTACGATAGGGATTGAGATGTAGATTTGGGCCATGTTGACTAAGAGACTGTTAGAAGGTGGGAGACAGGTTCTTTGCTTTTGCTTACTGGAAATTGGTGCTTTTGTATGTGGAAAGGCGAATAAGTGGGGGATTGGTTGAAAGGTTTGGTATGTCCAAAAGTAAGTTGCTTCAGAGGGGTTGATAGTGTTTTGGTGAAGGTGCTCGTGGTTTTGGAAGAAGGTATAAAAGATGAGTAAGAGGATGTAAGAAGTCCCCCTCCTGGTAGATCAAAAAAGCGGCAGTAAAGAGTAGGGTCGAACCTGCCTAACTTACTTATTGTTCCACTCCTTTCAGACAAGTTACCTTTATTGTGCTAAATTTCAAGAACAATATTTCCAATTGTGCCAGATATCTAAAGCACTTAATTTGAAATGCCCGAGATATCTGGTGAGAAGTATAACGTCCAGGTAGACAAGCGACGATTTACCTATTGTTGACAGAACTTCAGTCCCGCAATTTAGATCTAGCCTCGATCGAGCTCTAGCGCGCCAAGACAGTCATTTTTCAGATTCATTAGTACCTTGTTTAGAGATTTTCATTACTATAACTAAACTGTTATATTTATTTACGCTAGCTACTAATTAGTAACTATATAACTACTATCTGAAAATCTTACTACTATCTAACCTGTTCTAAAGTATAATAGATAAAAGACTTAGAGAGATTACTATTTTAAATAAAAGCTAGTTTCTTTAACTAATAATTATTCTCTTTAAGTAGATTTTAGTCTTATAGCTATTATAATTATTTCAAGAATTTCAGATACTATAGTAAAATAAAGACTTAAATTAATCGATTTAGTAAGAACTTCTCTAGAGGTATATATAGCGCTTCTTAAATATCTTTATACTAGGTATAAAAACTCTATATATAGGTATAAACTTTCCAACTCAGTTAGGCAGTATATACTCTACAAAACTTCTGTCCTATGAGGTGGTTCCACAAGCGCGTGCTTACACCCCACCCCGCCTTTTCTCCACTTCGACCTTCTTGAGACAGGTCAGGTGTCTCCTACTACACCATCGTCATGGTCTATCGGGGATTTTGGAATATCCTTACGAGGGGTAAGGTTACCTCCCACCGAATTGAGTTTCTACCACTAATTATCTTTCAGGCCAGTGGTATCAAATCCATCAAGAGCGTTGCCGGATTTCCTTTCCTGAGGAAAAACCAATATACGCGCTGTTAGAGAAATTCCGGAACGGCGTTGACATTCAAAAAGTGGACAAGGCAATCCCAGTGCCATTCCCCCTCCCACTGAGACACAATTTGAATTATGTGTACACGCTCGACCTCGATTCGTCAAACTTGACTATTTCCTTCTGGTTCAAAGAAGCTGATGAAGATTCGCCCGGTACGAGATTGTTCATGAGACGTCTCGATCTTGACTCAATCACCGAAGCCTCTGACTTGGATCGGGTGGCTCTGTTACAAAATGGCAGTAACCCATTTGGTCAATTTTCTATTATAGATACTTCTTCACAAACGGAGGACGAAATTAGGTATTGGCCTAGGCTTGACATTTGGGAAATCGAGAATGGACAACCGAGCGTGATGAATGAACTCCAATATAGTATGTTTACGGACCTCACCTATCAATGGAAATTCTTCATCGACGACCGCACAATCTGGCCTTCTGAGTCATCAACCCTCTTCCGCAGATTGTGTAGCGCTTTCCTGCGTCTTGCAACTTGGGATTTTGAAATCACCACGCAAGGCGACAAGGCGAAGTTGCCGTTGGGGGCGGTGGATTTTCCTGCCTGGGAAAGTCCTTCCACGAACATATACTGGTTCCATGGTTTTCTCGTTATTTTATGCGAGGACCTTGGACAACGCTCAATGTCAGCCTCGATATCACAAGCAAGGGAATTCGTGGGCGAGGTCAAGGAAGCGGGCAAAACCGTTGACTGTATTTTCCTATCACTGGAGGAGATCGCTTTCCTGGGCTTATCAGGAAGCGACACGCGATGCTCCAAGATATTCCCATTCCTCACTACATCCTCAGCGAAGGAGTGTTCACCCGGATTCCGAGTCTTGACATTTCTTCTTACTTCTCGATACAGCAATCGAGGCAGAAAGGCCCGCGCCGCAAGAGAGAAATCAAATATTTCTCTTCCCGCCGAACTTCTTGACCTCGTTCTTAATGAGGCGGAGGCTTGCGATATCGTCTCGTTTGCTCAGTCATCTTTTTTAATCGAGGAATGGTACTACTCGCCTTCTTCTCTTCCCCAGCTCCCAGACATGAAGATCCTTCACCGCAAATTCTCAATTCCATGTTGTGGGAAGAGCGACAATCGCGACGGAGTAACTTATTCCGAATGTTATGTCTGGCAACATCTCAAATACCTTTCTCTACCGTCCTACCCCCAAAGCAAACCCTATACTTGCCCATCCTGTCTGTCTTTGTCCGCGCCCACTGCCTCCTCTTCGAGACCGAAATCTCTTGAACCTGGAGCAATCAGTCGATTAAACCGTGTGCACCAAAGACCAAAGGGGCCCCAAGTGAATCTCAAACAGCCCGGCGAGGAGAAAATTCTCCAACTGAGAGTTACATCGCCCGCAGTCCAGAGACCGGAATTAAGACTGATGGATCGTTTTCTTACTAACACGCCTCCGAATCAAATCGATTACGTGATCCTCTTTGGTGGTATGTGGACTGGTCTTGCTTATGGGTTCAATGACTTGGATTTAGTGCCATGGCGGGCGGGATATTTACCGTAGTGTTGTGATGTTGTAGTATTATAGTATCTTAAAGTTCTATATCTCCAGAATCTCCCTCGTATTTCCTGGCACCAAAAAAAAAGTGTTATTCGGTTCGCCTTCTGCTTTCCTTGTCTGCGGATGTTGTTTGAATCCGGAGCTGCTGGGAAAGCTTTCTCTACTTTTTTTGTTTCTCTATTCCCGGTTATTATTCCGTTTAGTCGTGTTATATGTCTCCTTTAGTACGATAACGCTAAATTCGAATCTAAGCTCTTAGAGTATTCTATTATAGCTAATCTCCTTTTATACCTAGGCTATATAGTCTTTTAAACTAGTCTTAAAACTATAGGTAACCGATTTCCCTAGACTGTACACGCCTCTAGACTATATACGCTCTCTTAACTATTTTACTAAATTACTTAAAATATATATATTTTAACAATTATATATTAGATTTATATGTAATTAAGTAGAGAGATTAATAAAGGGTAGTTAATTATATACTAAGTATAAAAATCTATACGCGAGTATAAAGAGGTAGTCTAATCTAGCGTCTAGACCTAGATTCTCGTAAAGGTAGAGCTACCTCTTAAGGCTAGAACTGTGAGGAACTGAATAAGCAGTGGAGTACGCAGACGTGATAGAACTACTAGTGTTCTATTGCAATACAGAATAATCGATGCCCCCCCTTCTACCTCCGTCTAACCTTCTAGTTATATATATCTAGACCCCTTGAATACCTCTTCCTATCCCTACATTCCTGAAAACATTCCTAGTATCCCTGGCTTCGACCCTACATTCCTGAAAACATTCCTAGTATCCCTAGCTTTGACCCTACATTCCTAGTATCCCTGGCTTCGACCCGGTTACGCGCAAAGACCCCTCCGCTAAGACCCCTGGTTGATCTAGCCACCTTAATCTCAGTCTCTCACAAGAACTTAACCTTAGGAACAACTATTCTACTTAGCTTTTTAGCCTTTTTAGAAGCCTTTTTAGACCCTTTCTTAACTTAAGGCATCCTTAGAGTAGTCTTCTTAATATAATATATATAGACTTCTTCTACTTTAGAGCCTTAGAAGTTATAGTAGCTAGCTCTCTCTAAAGCTACTTTCTAGCTCTCTTATTAGCTAATTCCTTAGTCTTTTTATTCTTAAGAAAGTGCCTTTACCTTTCGTTTAACTCTTCTCTCTTCTTTTACTTCTTCTTCTTACCTTAAAAGTTCTTCTTTCTCTTACTAATTTACTCTAGCTTTTATAACCTACTCTAGAGAGTATACTTCTACTCTCTTACTCTCTTCTCTATAAAGATTAAGTCTCTTTTCTTTCTTCTATTTCTAGTTTTTAAGTATAATAGCTATCTTAAGTCTCTTATTTTTAAAAGAAAGAATACTTACTTAACTTAAGAGAGTAAGAACTAAAGAGAAGACCTTATTCGCTTTAGATTTTAAGAGCGATTTCTTAAAGTCTAAGTAGACTTATCGAATTCCTTTTAAAGTAAGAGGTGTTTTTAAGCCTTTAGAAGTTATATAAAGAGGCGAAGAAGACTTTATAACTTAGTCTATTATCTTTTAGCTAGTAATAGACTAAATTCTAGGCTTTTAGAAAGCGTATATAATATTTCGCTCTATAAACGCCTCGTTCTATACTACCTTAAATATTATATAGAAAAATCGTTTTAATATTAAGACTAGTCTAGAAATCCTAGAGACTTCTAGAGCTTTCTTTATATATAAGAAGTAGTAGAATCGTTTATCTAATAGCTAAAATATATAAAAGAAGTAAGATAAACTCTCGAGATCTATTCTACTTATTTTTAGTAACCTAAACTAAATTATATACTCTAAGGCTTATTATATACTTTATAGAATAACTAAGACTAATAAGAAATCTCTTTTTATTAAATTTATAGAGATTATTAGCTATAATCTAGAATTTCTTAATATTAGAGGTTAACTATAGATAGTAAGTAATATTAGCTTTTATAAGAAAAGAAGCGATAAGTAGTAAAAAGAGAGTAAATACTAAGGTAAAGAAGAGAGTAAATATAGATATATAATCTACTATAACTCTTAAATTTTTAATATTCTTAAGGTAACTACTATATAACCTATTCTTACGCTACTAGATAAAATCCTCTATCTAGTTCTTTCTAACCTCTCTTCTATATATCTCTTTAGTAAGCTTTTAGACGATTAATAAAGTAGATAGTATTCTATACTCTATAAGTCTATTTATCTATCGAATTAGAACCTTCTCTTACTTCTTAGTTAATACTTTAAGATTAAAAGTAGTAGCGTCTCTATATATCTTAGTTAAGCCTCTAACTCTCTATAAAACTATAGAACGATTATATCTATACTTCTTTATAGTATTAGTATAATTACTAACTTCTTCTCTTTCGATCGCTACTACTACCTAGTTAATCTAATAAGTATTATCTACTCTAGCTATTATTAAAGTAGAGAAGTAGATAGAAAGTAAGGCTATTTTAAGCTATATATAGTCTAGAGGTATATATAGTCTAGAGAAATCGATTATATATTCTTTCTCGACTTAAAAAAAAATATTAAAAACTACTATCGAAGTAGATAGCTTCTTTTATTAAGAATATTAGTTTATTACTTATATTTAATAATATTATATATTAATTTTACTATATATATTATTAAGAATATAAGAGTAAAATTTTTCTTACTTCTTTTTAAAAAGTTTTAAAATCTACTTTAATATATTATATATTCTATATATATTTATTTTTTTCTTTTTATCTATCTTTTATCTTTTATTTAGTAATTAGTATCTAGAAGTATCTTCTATAGAATCTTCTAGAATAATTTCGCTCTAGAATTATCTAGAGCTAATTTAATATATAAGTTATTTTTCTAGAAGAATTTTAAATAGAATCTAGTATCTAGATTACTTAAAGAGTAGTAAATTTATATAAATATAACTTTTAATTCTTACTTAAAAAGCTTAAAAATAAAGTCTTTTAAAAGTAAAACTAATTTTCTAATTAGACCTAGTATACTCTCTCTTTTCTTACTTACTTAATCTCTATATTCTTAATTTCTTTAATATTAGTCTCTTATAATAATTTCTAGCTTTATAGATATATAATCTAGTATAAAGTACTATCTCTAGTTTATACTTACTTCTTTATAATAATATTAGCTCTATAGAAGTAATAGAAATAGTAAGATAATTATCTACTATCTATACTAGAATTAAGTAATTATATTACTTTCTATACTAATACTTTAATATATTTATAGAAGATAAGTTATAAGGTAGATACTTATCTTAAAGATATTATATATATTTATTAAATACTATATATAATTAATTATCTTAGAATTCTTATCTAACTCTTCTTTCTTTATCTCTAAATTAATCTCTATCTCTTATCTCTTATAATATAGTTTATTAGAACTCTATATACTTTTATTAACTCTCTAACTTTATTATTTAAATATATATTTTTTACTCTTTCTAATATAGATATAAACTTAAGAAGTATATATTATCTTAGCTATTAAAGCTATTTAAACCTTAAAAAGAAAACTAAGTTATTAAAAAGCTATAAAAATCTATACTTTATTTTAGAATAAATAGCTATATTCTACTCTATAATCGTTAACTAGTAAATACGAATTTAATCGAGTTAGAGAAGAAGATTATTATCTAATATATACTTAATTTAGATATAAGAGGCTTTATATCTTAGCTAGCTAGTATAGAAGATATAGTAAATTATATTCTCGAATTATAAGAAGAAAGATATATTAGATAGCTCTAGATATAATAATTTATATAATAATAACTAGTCTTAAAGACGTGTTTTAATTATACTTATAACTTCTAAAGAGTCTTATATAAAGATTCTAAGCTTATTACTATATAGTTTTAACTAGTAGAGAATATAAGAATAAAATATAGTATTCTAAACTATAATTTTTAGAATTTTAACGAAACTAGCTTTATAATAGATATAATTACTTCTTCTATAGTTATTATATATATAGATTAATATAGTAGAGATAAAGTAGTCTAGCTAGATAATTAAGAATAGACTACTATAATTACTTATATTAATAGTAAAGGTAGAAGTATTTCTCTATTTTTAGTAGTAAAGAGAAAATACTATCTCTTAAGCTAGTATACTAAGAATAGCCTTCTATATAACTAGGTTATTAAACTAATAATTAATAGCTAGACGAATAATAAGACTAGTCTAGAATAGCTTAAGTACTTTAATAAGTATACTTCTACTTAAGTAAAGAGTCTATATCGAATACTTATTCTTAATTAATATAAGAGTTATAAATTAGTTAAATTCTAAGAGTACTATAAAGTATATAATATTATTATTCTTAGACTATCTCTTTACTCTTCTTATTTAACCTAGCTACTTAATATTAAGTATTTTAGTATCTTAAAACGAGTATATAGTTAATAAATTAAGACTTTTATTAAAGCTTATATTAACTATATTATAAAGGTCGAGTTCTTTCTTATCTTTAAAGTAGTATATATAGAATTAATAATAGTCTAAAACGCTTAAGCTAGATTCTATAGAGCTAGCTTATATCTTTTAATCTATAGACTATAATTTTAAAGCTTAATATAAAGTTATAAATACTAAACTCTACTAGACCTCTCTCTATCGACGCTAACTCTTAGATCTCTTAGACCTTTTATAACTCTACTAAAGCTCTTTTATAAATAACTCTTATAAAGAACTAAATTACTAGTTACTAAGAAAGCTTACTAATACTAATTTTCTAGATAGTTATTATATTAGCGAAAGATATAGAGTAATTAGCTTATAAAGTAATTCTTTTAATAGCTAAGATATATATACTTTAAGTAGTAAATAAAGCTCTTAGTAAGCGCTATAGAGCTAGAAAGACTTATATTCGTTAAGGTAGTATACTATTATAAATTACTTATTAGTATATAATAAGTAAAGACTAGATAGCGTTCTAATAGATTAAGTACTATTTATATATAACTCTTAGAAGTATAGCTAGATAATAGACTAGATAATATATATTAGAACTTATAGTAAATACTATAAATTAAACTATAGAGATATCTATATATAAGAAGATTCTATTATTCTTTTTATAGTTAAGTTTTTACTATCTTATATATCTAGTCTATATATTCTAGAGAGTTCTACTAAGAGTACTCTTAAAGGTTCTATTAAGTTAATATATTATAATTAATATATTATATTACTAAGCGAGGTTATATAATTATATTACTAGAGTACTCTAAGACTTACTCTATAGATATAACTCTTAATAATATAAGATCTTATTATAATAGTAGATTATATAATAGAGTCTCTATATAATAGAGTTCTTAGAGAATATAGAGCTTTTAATATTTAGAACTCTCTTTAAGCGAGAGACTTTAATTAAGAACGAAGGTTCTATATAAAGACTAGTATATCTACTATTAGATAGAAACTTTTTACTTAACTTAATATTATATTATTACTATATCTTAATAGTCTTATAGTTAAGTAATAAGTTTATCTCTAATTAAGTAACTAACTTAATAAGACTTAGTTACCTTTATTAGTTAGTTTAAGAATCGTTATACTTTAAGTATCTAAGCTTAGAAGTTTAAATCGTATTAATATTAGCTACTTTATTAACTCCGCGCGCTATACTAGCGTCGACATCTACTTCTACTCTAGTTATAACTATATAAGAGAAAGTTAAGATTCCTCTACTAAAACTATTTAATAGTTTACTCGAGAAACTTATAGAGTTTCTTATAAAAGCGTCTATATACTTAGCCTTTTATACTAGCTAATTTCTATATAAAATAGACTAAGTTATTTAGATTATAACTCGCTTAGAAGAAGTAGTCTATAACTAGATAGAACTATATCTAGAGGATTTTTAGATAAATAAAATACTAGATAATAGAGTCTCTATATTAATATCTAATTAAATAAGAGATTTATTTAAGAACCTTAAGAGATTTAAAGAAGGAATTAACTAAGCTTTTAAGAATATAGATATAAAGAAAAAAGTAGTTTAAGCTTTATACTCTTTAACTTAAAAGAAGTTAATATTAGAACTTATACTATAAATTAAACTATAGAGATATCTATATATAAGAAGATTTAATAATTCTCTCTATAGTTAAGTCTTTACTACCTTATATACTTAGTCTATATATTCTAGAGAGTTCTACTAAGAGTACTCTCGAAGGTTTTATTAAGTTAATAAAATATAATTAGTATATTATATTACTAAGTAAGGTTATATACTTATATCGCTAGAGTACTCTAAGACTTACTCTATAGATATAACTCTTAATAGTTAGTAGCTTAGTATATCTTATAATTCTAGTAATACTTAGTCTATATAGAGTAGAATAATAAAGTTTTATAAAAGTAATTCTATCGAGAACTTAAGAATAATATAAAGAATAAACTAGCTAGTAAAGACTTCTCTAAAATATTAAGAGAACTTATCGATAAGGTAATTAAAATCGATAACTAGAACTATAAATATAACCTAGAGAAAAAGAGTAGTTATAGATATTAAGAGAACTATAGTAATAGATAAGACTAGAGCGACTCTATAGAACTCGACGCTATAATATAGTAACTCTTTAATAATAAGAAGAGCTAATAATAGAAAAGCTTTTTAAAGAGAAAGAAGTTTTTCTAGAAAGAATAGAACCGATAATATAAGTAGAACCTCTACTTCTTATATAGTCTAATAGACTTTATAGATTAAGTAACTATTATAAGAAGACTAATTCTACTAGAAGATATTAAGTTAATACTACTATTAGAAAAGAAGTAGCCTTACTTAAGAAATTTAATCTATTCTATAGTAAGCTAGAAGTCTATAGATAGAGAATATAAGTAGAAAATAAGAATAATTCTATTCTTAAATAGTATTATAATACTCGATTAGAATTTAAGTATATATTACTACTATAGCGAGAATATAAAACTATAGAATAATTAATCTTATCTAGACGAAATATAGACCTTTATTAGATATTTTAAGCGAAAGAATTAATAGATAGATTTTAAAGAAATTAAGTTAGACTTATAGTCTCTCTATATTACTAAGAGTTATAAACTCTTAGTATTAGACAGATTTATTATTCTAGAAAATAACTTTAAAAGTATTCTATTTAGAAATATTAAAATAGAAATATAGACCTTAGAGAGAAAATACTCTATAGTTAAACTAGACGAGATAGAAGAACTATACTAAGAGAAATAGAGAATAATAAATTACTTATTTTAATAACTATAAACTAGAGAACTTTAGACTCTAGAACTTATCTAAGAAATAATAATTATATAGAAATAATAGAACTCTTCTTAAATATTAGTATAGAAATTAGAGAAATAGTTTACTAGTTTAGTATCTAACTTAGAACTAGACGTAGATTAGTAGATAATATATACTATAGCTAAAGAAACTAAGAAGAAGATAATAATTTAAAGTCTACTTTATTAAACTAGAGATCTATACTACTTTAAAAGATAGATAGTTAATAATAACTACTATAATTAAGAGAAAGAAACTTCGAGTTATAGTTAACTCTAGAGCGATAGATAACTTTCTCTCTCTAATAGTACTTAAGAAGCTAAACGTCTATATTATAAAGATAGAACTATACTAGCTAGAAATAGTTAACGAAATAGAGATAGTATTCTATAACGAAGTTATTAATTAATAGACTATTCTAATAAAACTTATTATTAAAGAATACTACTTAGATATATAATTTAATATTATTAAGATTAGAAGCTAGAAGGTAATACTTATTATACTATAGATTAGAGAATATAATTAAGATATTAACTAGAAAGCTTAAAGAATAACTTTTAGTTAGTATAACTATATAGTCGAAATAAGGTTAGCGCTATCTCTTCTAATACACTAGAACATCTTACTAAGAGTTCTCTATAGATTAGTAAAGTAGCTAATAACGAAATATCTATATAGTATAGAGAATTCGCGAAGCTATTTAAGAACTCTAAAGACTTATAGACTCTTCTAGAATATCGTTTATAGAATTATAAGATTAAACTAAAAGAGAGTTATAATCTTAAGAAATAAAAGATATAGCTATATAGCTAGAAGAAGCTATAACGCTTTAAGAGCTATATTATTAAAGGTCTAAAGAAGAGATATATTTAAAGATTCGAATTACTTATTTCTTCTATTATACTTATTATTAGTAAGAAAGATAATCTAACTAGATAAGTATATATCAACTATCGAGAAGTAAATAAAGCTATAGTTAAGAATACTTACTTACTACTTAAGAGATAATATCTACTAGATAGAATTAAATCTACTAAGATATTTATAAAGCTTAGCTAATAAAACACTTATATCTTAATTAGAATTAAAGTAAGTAATAATATAGTTTACTATCGAGTAGTCTATATCACCGAGTAGTCTACTTTAAAACTTATATAAAAAACGTCTATATATAACTATACACTTTATATAGTTGTAAATGAAAATATCTAAAATTAAAATCTTAGTTTTTTTAATATATAATTATTCTTTAATCTTAGTTATTAAGTATTACTTAGCTTATACTAATGTACTATTTAAAAAAGAAAAAATAGTTAATAATTATAGAGGTCTTTTTAAGCGAATTATTAAGTAAAGCTTATAAAGATTTAAAATTAATATTATTATAATCTTAAAACCTTATTTCTTTAATAATATTTTAATCTTAAATGAATATATTTATAAATATATAAGATATATAGTTATATATAGACGTTTTTTATATAAGTTTTAAAGTAGGCTACTTAGTGATATAGACTACTCGATAGTAAACTACGTTAAGTAGAAAATAGAATTTAGATTACTATTAAGACTCTATAAGTATATAGTAATACTATTTAGATTAATAACTACTCTAGCTATCTATTAGAGATAAAATAATAATATTCTAGAAAAACTTCTAGAGATAATAGTTATTTATTATCTTAATAATATTCTAGTCTATTTAGATAAAATTAAGAAATATAAGAGCTATATATAAGAAGTATTAAGATAGCTTACTACTATAGACTCTCGACTTAAATTATTAAAATATAAGTTTAGCTTAACTTAAATAAAATTTCTAGATTATATAATCTCTTTAGAAAGAATAGAAATTAATCTAGATAAAATTATAGATATTATTAATTAAGAATTACTAAAGAATATTAAGAATATTTAACGTTTTTAAGAATTCGCTAACTTCTATTAATAATTTATTAAGAATTATACTAGAATATCTAAGCTAATAATAAACCTTACTTATTAAGATATATCGTTTATATAGAACGAAACTATAGAAAAGACCTTTTAAATAATAAAGAAGCGCTTTACTAAGAAACTATTCCTCTATAGCTATAATTCTAATAGACTAAGTACTATAGAGACTAACTTCTTAAGAATAGCTATTAGAGCTATATATCTCTAACTAGATAAGAATAGAAAATTAATATCTATAGTCTACTACTCTAGAACGCTAGATCTAGTCTAGTAAAACTATACTATATTCGAGAAGAAACTACTTACTATAGTCTTTACTCTAGAATACTAGAAAATATACTTATAAGAAATAAAGTATTAGATAATATTAGAGCGTATAGTAAATACTTATACATTAAACTATAGAGATATCTATATATAAGAACGAAAGCTAAAGAGAGAAGTATAGAAGAAAGTAAGATAGATATTCTTATAAGAATATCTATTCTTAAGCTAAGTAATATATAAAAACTAAGCGAATAACTAAGCGTATAACTAAGTATATATATAAAAGCTATAGTTAGAGTATAACCTCTAATAGATAATAGCTCTTACTAATTATACTAACCTTCGAACATTTATAACTACTAAGGAACTTATAAGTAAGCGACTTACTAGAGAGTTAAAAACGTTTTCTTACTATAATAATAAACCTAAGAGCTAATACTCTTAGTTATAAACTAGACTATAAGAAAGCTAATAAATATATAAATTTAGTAATTTTTAAAAGAACTTCTAAATAAGAATCTATTATCTATAGTTTATTAAATTATAGCTATCTAAATAGTAGATCTATAGTTAAATATAATCTAGAATATATATAAAGAATAGAACTAGTACTATAATAGAAAGTTATAGATTCTAAAAGAATATATAAAGTAGTTTATTAATATAATAATATATATATAAGGCCTATAGTATAGGTTATAGAATTGTAGAAACTATTAAATATAAGGATTCTAAGCTAAGAAGAGAAGAGAAGAAGAATAAAAGTCTAGAAGCTAGAGGCTCTTAAATATATAAGTTACGTCTAGTGTATACTCTTAGCTAAGAGCTAAGCGAGAGATAACTAAGTAAGAGATAACTAAGTAAGGTATAGCTAAGTAAGGTAGAGTAGCGGTTAGAACTATTATAATTAGCGAGTACTATTTAGTACTTATCTATAGATATTAAGAAATAAGAAGAACTACTTAGTAAATAAAATAATACTACTTTATCGATTATTTACTTAAAATAGTTAAGAAAGTAATAGTAGAGTATAATATCTATATCTAGAATAAAGCTTCTCGTCTAGTACTATATAGATAGATAGATACTACTCTAATATTATAAATATCTTAGAGATTAGTCTCTTAGAATTTTATTATTAAACTCTCGAAATCTAAGAATCTAATAATAGAAGTTAAATATAACTCGATTCTAGTTATTATAGAATAACTTACTAAATATATAATACTAGTACTATATATAGAGTTAAGTATAGTAGAGGAATTAGTATTTATATTTTTAAGATATAGACTACTTAAAGAGATACTCTTAGATAGAGATAAGCTCTTTACTTTAAAGTTCTAGACTACTCTAATAGAGTAACTAGATATTAAGAGAAAGCTATTAATAGCTTTCTATCTCTAGATAAATAGAGAAAATAAATATATAAATTAAGTAGTTAAGATATACTTTTATTACTATATAAACTACTAATAGAATAATTAGATAAAACTACTATCTATAGTCTAGTTTTTATATAATAGTTTAGTAATAGAAATAATACTTATTATACTATTCTATACTAACGTTAAGTATAAAGTATCTATATACTAAGACTCTCTAGCCTCGATAGTTAATAACTAACTAGCTCGAGTACTAGTCTTAAGAATAAAAGAGATATATAAGAAACTTATAGAAAATCTATAGTTTATAGTAGAATATAATATATACTACTATAATAAACGATATAGTTAGAAGCTAATACTAAAAGAGAGAGATAAAGTCTATCTATATTAAAAAAATATTAATATAAAGAGACTAAGAGTCTATTTAGAGTATATTATTTAAGAATGTTATTTAATTTTAACTAAATAATATACTTAATCTAAAGATCTTTACTACTTTAATTTATTATTTAAATAATTAAATAATATACTATATAAATTAAAGTAGTATCTCTTAAGATACTACTTATTAAGAGTTATATCTTATAAGAATATAAATAAGTAGTAGAGTATATAGACGTAATAGAACTACTAGTATTCTATTATAATATAGAATAATCGATACTCCTCTTGTGCTTTAGACTACTCTTCTAGTTATATACATCGGAACCTCTCGAATATCTATTCCTATCTATATACTTCTTGAAACCATCTATAGTATTAATAGCTTCGATCTAGTTATAGGTTACTATTAGGCTACTGTCGTATGCCCTGTGCTCTGCGAAGACCTCTTGCTTACTAAGCCTCTAGTTTACCTGACCCCCTTAATTTAAGTTCCTTATAATGCCTTCCTCTCTAGTCTCTTGTCCCTAAGAGCTAGTACTACAAGGGTACTAACTCTAGTAGAGCTAAACTGTTAGCTGTCGAAGACCTTACTATGAATCCTTTACTCTAAATTTCTCTTATTTACTTAGTTATAGTATTAATTTATAACTATACTCTCTTACCTTTAGAAGACCTAGCTATAAATCGTATAGTATTAATTTATAACTATAATCTCTTAACTTTAGAAGACCTAGCTGTAAATCGTATAGTATTAATTTATAACCTTATAGCGGATAAGTATATAACTCTCTCTTCTCTTCTTAAGTTCTACTACTACTTCTACTTCTAACTTCTAACCTCTACTTCTAACTTCTAACCTCTTACTTCTAACTTTCTCTCCTTTAAAACCTTTTATCGAACCTCTTTATTATGTCTTTTCCCTAGCGTTATAGTATCGCTCTCTAGTCGGTAGTACTCTCTACTAGCTTGTCTCGCTCGTATTACCTTTAGTGTTTAAAGAATTTAGACAGTTCTAATAAGGAGTTAAACAACTATATTAAAGTAGCTAGCTATAATGTTTATAAACGTTGTCGCTAGATAGGTAAAGTGTATTACTAAATTCCTTAGAGCTATTATAAGTAGGTTAACGCTCTTATTACTTGTCGTAAAGCTGTCTTTCGTCTACTAGATAGCTAGCGTTTTAAAAATAGTCCTTAAATCTAATCCCTTAAAGCTATATAGAAAACCTATACTAATAAGGTAGAAGCTATTATCTACTCTCTTTAGACTCTAAAGACCTTTAATAGTATAGAGTATTTAATTCTATTAAGTATCTTCTAAATATAAGCTACTCTTAATAAGATCCTTAATATAATATACTACTAGATAGGCTCTCTTACTATACGCTATTATTATTAGTTCTAATAGTTTCTAAGAATAACTTACCTCTCTTAAGCTAGAACGACTCTAATAACTTCGACGATAATGTTAATAGAGACGAAGTAGAGAGTAATAGAGAAGAAGATCTAGTTAGTAACCCTGCTCTCCTTCTATATAAATTCTAATAGTAGTATAGTTTTATAATGTCGATGAGTTAATAGATAGTCCTTCCCTCTATCTTCTCGCTAGTACTACTACTCCCCGGCCTTTATCTCGCTCCTCTACTCTACTTTATATACTAGTCCGCGGCCTACTACCTACACCTGGCTAGCTAGACTAACGCCTTCGAGCTATATCCGAAGACCTCGGCAGCCTCTTTAATTCTCCCTTAAAGCGTGCTCGCGATACTTATAGCCGGTTCTAAAAGGAGTAGGCGATAGGTAATAATATAGTTATATAGTTATATTTAATTCTAAGTAGCTCTCCTCTTTTTCTTTCTTTGCTTTCTTACTACTTGTAAATCTAATCTCCTTTGTTTTCTATATATCCTACCTTTAGAACAAGTGTTCTAATATTCTTAAATAGCTTCCTATATATCTTCGAGATTCTCTATAGGTTTCTATATATTCTCTACTATCGAGTAGCCCTTCTAGCGTATAAGATATTATCTTTCTTTCCTCTTATCTCTATAGTCTAATACTAACTCTACTTTATAGTAGTCATCTCTCTTAATCTCTACTAGAGGTAGTTCTAAGACTACGCCTACTTAAGAGTACTAACGTTCTAATAGTAAGATATAGAATATATTATAGATTTTATATAACTCTAGAAGTATTAGTTTATACGCTTATTAGTAGTCTTCTTAAATAGCCTTAATTATAAATAGTTCTAGATATCTATTCGCTAGCTTTTAGCTTAGTTATAACTAGCGAATATACTTACTCTAAAGTATTACCTTATTATTTATCTTAAATCTAATATTAAGAGTTCTTTTATTATAGTGTTTCTTCTATATCTTAATTACAGCTGCCTACTATAATTTCAAGGCCTCTTATTTCTTACTTAATACTTCTACTCTACTTCTCGCTACTAGCGCCTCCTCTTCTATAACGTTGTTCTTAATATAGATTTCTACTAATAGATAGAAACTATAAGTAGTATAGAACGAGGTTATTCTAATTATAGTATAATATAAGTTGTTATAAGTAAACTCTACTAGTATAAGTTTTAAAGCCTAGTTGTCTTAGTAGTAGTTATAATAATATTAGAGATATTATTCTAGTATCTAGTTTAAGTTTTTAGTCTAGCTATCTATCTATAGATAGAATATAGTACTTAGTTGTCTTTATATCTTAAGTA
>LKTO01000278.1:0-66579 GCA_001399465.1 Hymenoscyphus scutula | reverse complement strand
CTGGCTTCTTGAGAAGGTAATTGAATGTTGTGGTGTTGAGCCATTGTGATTTAAAGGTAGTAGATGGTACGCGACTAGGAAAGTGGGCGACTCGCTTGGGTGGGCGACTCGCTTGTGAAACACGTTAGTTCTTACTCTAAACTACTAAGAATAAAGAAATACTCTAGCTCTCTCTATTAATATAGATAATTACTATAGTCTATTCTCGATTATCTAGCTAAACTGTCTTACCTCTACTATATTAGTCTATATAAGTAATAACTATTCTAGAATAAATAATATCTATTATAAAGCCTATCTTATTAAATTTATAGAGGTCGAAGTTTATAATCTTATATTTCGATCTTATATTCTCTACTAGCTAGAACTATATATCTAATATATTAGAATCTTTATATAAGACTCTCTAGAAGTTATAAACGCGATTAAAATATATCTTAAGATCTAGTTATCGTTATATAAATTAATAAGCCTAGAGCTTACTAATATATCTTCTCTTCTCGCGATCTAAGAATAAAATTAGCTATATCTTCTATACTAGTAAGCTAGAGTATAAATCCTCTAGAATCTATATTAAGTATATACTAAATAATTACTTTCTCTTCTAACTTAGTTAACTTATAATAATTAGCTTAAGAATTAGAGTAGTAGATTCGACTAGCTATTCTATTAGAAAGAGTTATATATAGTACTTTATAGATCTTTAATATAGAGTATTTACTTAGTTTTTAGACGACTAAATAGCCTCGATAGCTAGAGTAATTCACGCTTCTTAAATTTAAATTTCTAAAGTAAATAGTTAAAGAAAATATATATTAAAGTTTTAGAAGATAGTACTAAGAAAAAGTAATTAACTCGATAATATAATCGACTTACTAATAAACGATATTATATAAATAAGTAATTTTAAAATTTTAGAATACTTACTTATTATAACTAATAATTCGCTTAAAATTACCTCTATATTTATTTAAAAAAAAATTATTTCTTTAATAACTTAGTAGTTATAATTAGTTAGTATTTAAGATTTCTACTATTACTTATATATAATATAATAAAGTAAAGTTTTTAATTTTATTAATTTTTATTAAGAATTATAGATTTTACTAGAGTTATATAGACGTTTTTTATATATATTTTTAGTAATAGACTCGGTAATATAATTAACTCGCTAATAAACTATATTATTATAAAAGTCTAAAAAGTATTAGAAATTTATATCTTTTTAAGTTAGAACTATTAGTTCTAGTATTATAGACTCTAGTATTAAGTTTTTCTCTAGTACTATATCTATCTCTAGTACTATAGCTATATTTTATTCTACTAGTAGACTAGTCTAACTTAAATCTACTATAACTACTAAAAATATATCTAGATAACTTATTATAAACTCTAGTAAAACTAAAACTACTTTATTCTTACTAACTTCTATAAATAATAAATAATAAATACTATTATTTAACTTATAAATATACTTCTTATATAAAAAGAATATTTTATTTACTATCTATAAAACTTCTATTCTATTAAAGTAGAGTATAGTTTCTAGTCTACTAGTACTATAATACTATTAAAAATATACTTTAATCTAATTAGAATTTCTATTATATATAGTATTAGTAAAGAAATTATACTATATTTTCTATTACTATTAAAAACTAGTTTAATTAATAATATAATACTAATATATTTTATAAGCGAGTTATCTACCTTTCTAGTTATATACTATCTACTACCTTTAAATTATAATAGCTTAATACTATAATATTTAATTACTCTCTTAAGAAGCTAGTATTATTTTAGTAATCTAAGTACTTAAAAATAATATACTATTAACTAAATAAAGCGCTATAAAGATTTACTAGATTCCTTAAAAGACTCTCTTTAATTAGTATATCGAAAAGCCTCTATAACGCGATTACTAGTCTAATTCGAAAAAACTTATAAAGCTAGAGAATAATATAATAGTTAGATATATATTAGAGTTAGATTCGCGAGAGTTTTCGTCTATAAGAAATATAATATAAGATATAGCTAATAATCTACTAAGAGAGCGCGATAGAGAGTCTATAGATAAAAACTAGCTAAATAACTTTATTAAATATATATCTAAGCTTAAAACTTAATAGAGTTATTCTTATAATCGTTAGCGAGCTTTAACTAAGAATTCACGAGTTATTAGTCTATAGTTTATACTTATATAGTCTATTAAAGAGAAATATAGTATTTAAGAGAAGAATATCTATAACTTTAATAAAAGTAGCTTTATAATAGAGGTTATTTCGTTCTAACTAGTTATTATAAGCTTAGAAATATATAAGAAGCGAAAGTAAGTTTAGCTAGATAATTATAAGTAGATTATAGTTATTTAGAGAGTTAATATAATAGAATAAGTAAACTTACTATTTATTATATTTATAGGTAATATAAGATAACTAAGTATAAAAGTTATAAGAGAAAGTATATTAAGAGTTAAGAGATATTAATAGTAGATAAAATAGCTAATTTAATTACTTCTAAGAAAACTAGTAACTAGAAACAAGGTAGAGAGTCTAGAAAGAGAGTTTATATAGATAGATACTATAGTCTTTATAGTAAAATAAGATATAATTCTTATACTTATTAGATAGAAATATTAGATATAGAAGATAGTAATATTTTTAAATAGTACTAGATAGCGTCTATAGTTATAATAAAATATATAGTATTAAGTATTTTATATTATAAAAATACTAGATTAAAAAAGTAGATAACTTACTTAGATAGATAACTCGCTTATAAAATATATTAGAACTATTCTATTATAAAATATAATTACTAAATAATTACTAAAAACTAAATTATCTTTTTATCTATTTAATAAAATATAAAAATAAATAAAAATATAAATAATCTAGTTTATTTATATCTACTTACTAAAAAATACTTACTACTAACTACTACTACTTATATCTATTATAAAATACTATCTAAACTCTTTCTATCTATAATACTTCTAATCTTTCTAATATTAACTAGTACTATAAGTATTTATCTTTCTTCTATTTATATTTAAATTTAATCTTTACTATCTACTAAACTAATAAAAAAATCTATAATTCTAATAAATCTTTCTTACTAAATTTTCTAATATCTTAATATTTTATCTAATTAAAATCTAGAATTATATATATCTTTTTATCTTCTCTATATATAAAGATTTAAGTTAAATTTTCTTTAATATCTATTAACTATCTTTTATTTTTTAATACTAGTCTTCTTTAGTCTTTACTATATATACTACTCTACTTTAAAGATATACTATCTCTATATATCTACTTCTTAACCTACTAGAGAGTAATCACCTTCTCTAATCTAATAAGCGTTCTCTTATTATATAACGTAGTACTCGCTCTATAGAAACGATTTAAGAGCTATTATCTAGTACTAAATAACTTCTTAAGCTTTATAAATAAATTATAAAAATAAATTAAAAATTCGAGAAGATCTATCTATCTATAATTAACTCTAATATCGAAGCTTATAACTTTTCTAGTCCTGGTTTTCGTTTTGTTAAAGATTTGCGACCGTGTCTATATATATAAAAGCCGCCTCTCTATACGTTCCGGACGACTCACTTTTAGACAGCCTTGTTAATGCCTCAGGCATAAAACTTGGTGAGGCTCCCGTCCCACGTTAAGGTTACACGTGGGCCGGGCGTGGGTTACACATGGAACCTCGCAAATTCCTAACGTCATGGCTATGCGAAATTTCAGCCAGATGCTCCTAGGTAGTGCACTTGTTCATATGTTTCTATTTCCCCAAGCCAATTGAAAACCCGGATCGCTTCTAATTCCATAATTCCCCTCAAAATCGAGAAGTGCTCTTATCACGCCAAAAAAACAAAAAAAGAACGCCGTTTGACCGCCAAAATGCTACCAAGCAACCTGACCCTAATGCAATGAAGACGAACCAACCCCCCGGGTATATTCTTTTCTCTCATCAATCCCTCTCCCTCTCCTCCTTGACCGACGTGGTGGTGTCAGAGTTTTCCGCTCTTTTGGTCGAGACATCATTCATCCATGCCTTCCACTCCACATTCGTTTTCTCCGACTTGATTTCCGGTTCCTTCGAATCATTACTTTCTTCGTTACTATCCTCTTCATCTTCATCATCCAGGGAGCTTGAATCATCATCCAGCTCGTATTTTTTGGAACGATCGACCAAACCACGGTAGTAATCGACAAGAACCTCGGGATTCGGGACGATCTTCCAGTCCACACGATAAAGGAAATCCAACTCCAGCAGTCCTAGTTCTGCCACTTTTATTCCTCCTACTCGTGCGTATGTCGAGTTATTCCAAAATGAATCCGAAAGCCCTTTCGCTGCAACAGTCGCAGCTGTGATCAAGAAACGATGTATCGTAAGCGTCGTGACCGTGAATTGAGGATATAATGAACATAATCGATCCATATAGTAAACCATTGATAACAGTAATGGGGGCGTGAGAGTGGCATGTTTCGCGAGTCTCTGAAGGTAGTCCAGCACTGATATCCCAGGTGGTGTTCTGATGTTTGTTAATAATGCCACTTGGGTACTAAAGGCGCATCGACATACCTGGAGTGGAATCTTGTCAGCACCCCGCTTCGCAGGGGAAGCTCATCATTCGTATGAATTAACTCTGATATCATGTTGGCAATTAAAACAACCATATCTTCCACCTCGCAAAATTCGTATTTGGCAGGCAATAATTTGACCTTGGTCTGAGGCGGTCGCACCCGTTTGGGTGTAGTATTTGGGCGGTCAAGGCTACCAGAAGGTCGCGCTTCCGAAGACTGTCGTCGTTTTGTGCTTGGAGACAAGGCTTGTAGCAATGGCTTTATGGGTTCTGGCGCTGCAACACCACTCGCCGGCGGCGCCAGAACAACTACGTCCTTTCCCTTCTCCTTATCTCCTCGAATCGGTTCCGAGGGTGGAGGAGGCTCCATCTTCGCTTTCATGACTGGAGTCGACCACTGGGTGCCAGCGTCGACATATCGCACTTTCTGAGGAGAGGAAAACTTCTGACCTAAGCCGTGCAGGCTCAGCTGAGATTGCGGTCTGGACTTGGAATTTCTTCGAGACAACGGAGAGGAGGGTTGCGACTGAGAGGCTGGCGCATAGTGGAAACTTGGAGATGACGGAGAACAGGACTGTGGTAACGACTTCAGCATGGTCTTGACAATGTACTCATGGTCGGCCGGCTGCGAAGGGTCAATAGAGGGATACGTAGACGGTATGGACGGAAGTGGGATATATAGAGGTGTATTCGCGAGGGAGTCAATCGTTCTGAGGCCTCAAGCTGGTCGAAGGGTATCTTTCGATAAAGATATCGCAGTCAGTCCAGTGGCAGTCGCAGATGGAGTAGCTGCGCAACACCCGTTGCCAACGTTCGCGATCTTCAACCTGTGCCCCCTTCCTAGGAATGACGTCCTGTCTGTCGCGAGTTGTCGGTTTCTGTTGGTTGGACAATGATGAATTTTTCTGGATGAGGATGGCGGGGCAGAAGAGAGGCTAGCCTAGAGCGTCAAAGGCAAATACCCAGTTTTGCTTGGTGGGGAAGGAAGAAAATGGCGAGATTTGATCGGGTAGGTAGTCGTAATTGAAGCAGAACAAATGGTGGAATTAATTATGGCAGAAAAACAAAGTAGTCGACATCCGCAGTAGTCTAGGGGCGCTTTCTGGATGGTTTTCCTGCTGGGCTTGGTGTTGACTCCATCCTTTCGCTTTAGGGTGCCAAGGCAGGATGGACGAGGCTGAAGGGTGAGCGCTTTGGAGAGCTTTCACCGTATTTATATCATATTTATATCTTTGTAATAATCAATTAATTTTAGGATAAACCCATATTAATTAGAGTAGGTATTATGAGGGAGCCAGTCTTCATATTTCCAATCGTCATTTCCAACGGCACCACCATGCCGTGCTTACCTTAACCTTACTTGTACCCCCACGGAAGTTCAACCCGGCTGGTGGTGTGTACCTACTCGCTCATACCAGTACTGTCGCTTCGAGACTCGAGATCAATCGACGTCGTTGGTCAAATCGCTTCTGGTCGTAAACACAATACAGTAATTTATAAACAACGGCCGCAGACGCTGATGTGACCTCCTTTTACTTAATCTGGCCCTTTGCTGCATCTATGCAGCAGTTTAAGTGGGATTGGCGTGGCGGGCATTGGGCCTATTCGCTCTGCTCTGCTCTACTCTGGGGGGGAAAGTGCAACGTCACGAACCTCTCAGCGTGTCACGATGGTGGTACAGCGTCGGATTGGGTGCAAATCATCTTATTTGTTTTCGATTTTAGGCATAATCGCCCAGAGCAGGAAAGCGTGGGTGGAGGTGAGGTGCGGAGACGTGTTGAGAATGGAAGGACAGGATAGGAGAGAGTGTGACTCTGTGAGGGGGAGAATGGCGCGTCTTGTTGTCTTGTTGACACGCACCGCACGTCTTGGAAGAATTGTTTTTCTTATTCATTTCAAAAACCTCCTTTCCACCAGCAACGAACTCCAAATTGCTCTCGGAAATTTCGAAACGGTCAATCGTCGTTCAACGCACAAGGGTGCCTTCATCTCCCGGATACCGTAAAAGCCAGCCACGGTCTGACAGTTGGAACCAGGACTCGAGCGGCAGACGTTGTGGTTATCGACGTGCAGGCGGATCCGGCTCGGCTCTTTCTGGCGGTTGCCCCGGCGAGTGTCAACACCCCCAAGCTTTTGTTCTCCATCTGAACAAATCTTCTACACCGCAAAACTAAATTCTCTACAACACCCATCAATTCACTCCTTACCTGCTATTCAAATCTCCCTGCAATCCCTTTTGCGTCTGTAGCGTCATTTCTTCTGCGAAGCGTGCATTGCCAATTTGCTTTGAGCTCCGTTTGCTTGCAAAGGTTTGTTGACACCCGCTTCCCGGAATTCTCAAACCTCACTCCCGAGCATCTGCTAACCACACGTTTTCCTACAGTTTCCTTCATGACCTTATGACCCCTCTACGATCCTCAAGAATACCCTTTGCTTCGAATCGCTCCCGCAGTTGCCCACTAAAATCTCCATATAATTCCTGCCGACCTCCCATCCCGAAAACGAATAAAATTTCTGGTCAAGAGGTCACCGAACCGCGATGAACGCTCCACCTCCGCCTCCCCCTCATGGCGAGGCTCCCAAATCGTCCGGCCTTCCGCCAGGCAAATACGATATCTTTATAATCCCCCCTCACTCCTCGGGCTCAGGTTTTCTATACCTCCCGTCCCTAAAACCAAATGTCAATAGTTTTGCTGCAGGGTTTGCATCAGCTCTCATACTGGTTGCTATAGGTTCAGCACTGGCTCCCGCAGTACAGGCATGGTGGAACAGCGTCAAGGGATCTGGTGGTATGGGCATGATCCTGTTAATGGTCGCCATTGGCGTGGGGGCCTGGGTTCTGGGAAGAACACAAACTGATGGTGGTCCCGGACCAGGAGGTGGCTCGAGTGGGGGTGCCCCAGCTCCAGATGCTGGTCCTCAACCAAACGCTCATTCCAATACTCATAATGGATATGCAGCTGGCGGTGCACCACCGCCGCCTCCAAGATCAGGCCCACAAGCTGGAGCTGGAGCTGGTCGAGCAGGTACTGGCGGATGGCAGCGAGGCAACCCTCCTCCGGGAGCTACGAATGCCAATGAAAGTAATGGATACGCCGACGGAGCTGCCAAGGGTGCTTGGGAGAGGGCAAGAGAAGATACAAAACGCAAGGAGGAGGAAAGAAAAGCTCGGGAAGCTGCCCAAAAACGAAAGGAGGAATTAGAAAAGAAGCTACGCGAAGCACGAGAAAAGGAGGCTCGGGAACGAGAAGTTCGAGAAAAGCGGCAGAGGGAAGAAGAGGAGCGGGCCAGAGCGAGAATGGCCGCCGAAAAAGAAAAAGAAGCAGAGAAGCTTAGGGAGCAGGAACGAGAGAATCTTCGGCAAGAACTCGAAAGGGAAAAGGAGAGGCTTCGACAAGAACATGAAAAGGAAAAGGAGCAAGAAAAAGCAAAGCAACGAGAGAAGGAAAGGGCCGAAGAACTCGAAAGAGAGAAGGCAAAGGAGTTGCAAAAACAAAAGGATTTGGAAAAGGCAAAGTTATGGGAGAAGCGGAAGGAAGAGATGCGGGAGAGAGCGAAGGCGTTACAGATGGAGAAGGAGAAGTTGGCGAAGGCCAAACTCGACGCCGCAACTCCCCGAGAGAGCAGTTATGCCTTTTCATCAACGGGAGAGAAGCTCAACCCATGGCCCAAAGGACGACCTCCATCCCCTACTGCGCAGCGATCACAACCACCCTCGCCTACGAAAAGGCCACCTCCTCCGACAGCAAAAACTTTCCGTGGAACCGAAGACGATGCCTACTCCTATCGACCTTATGATCAACCCAAAAAGCCGTTACACAAAAAGGCCCCGTCATCTGTTTGGTCCGAATCATCGTACGCCGCATCCCAATCCACCTCTCGAACGACCCCGCCACCCTCTCACAGAGGCGCATACACCACCAAGGATCCCAACAAGATCGTTATCAAAGCCGTGTACGCATTCAACAACGCCTTTCAAAAGACTCCCACTTCGCAATTGGTTGCCGGGGTTGGATCGGTTACGGATGGGCTGATATTGAAATTCAAGACTGAAGGTCTCTTTATTGACGATGATGTCCGTGATGTCCCACAACGGGAATGGGATATCAAAGCATGGTCTATGAAACTCATAGAGGTATGGTGTCCATCTTTCCGCCAGGGCCCCGCTGGCAATTCTGCTTCTGCTGCTGCGTCTAATAAAAAGAATCCGGTTCGTCGGTTGTGGGGCATGGACAAGGAAAAAGCTGCCACAGCCGAAGAAACGGACGCTCTCGTGCTCGAAATGGCGCAAATTTGCAACAGCAATTGTCGTTCACGTTCGACCTCGTCTGCTTCTTCTGCTTATGACGATCGTTCCTCTGTTTCTGATTCTGCTTATGGTTCCTCTGTCGGCTCGTCGTCTGGAAATAAGAATAAGACAACTGACAATCGTGGGGTGCATTACCAGACTGGCGAATTGAAGAGCGCAAGACTACATGTCTTGAGAGTTAGCATTCGCGATACGGAGGGTAAGAAATACCTGTTCGTTATCGATGACACCGAGAGCTGGAAGATAGCCGGGGCCATGCAGGTATTGAGGAAGGGGTCACTGGTTCGAAGTCTGGGAATTAGTGGTATGAGTACCGGTGATGCGAGAGGAACTCTGGATCATCTTGGATGGTCTTGAGGGACTTTCTTCCTATCTAGTACCATGGAGGTTGTTTTGTGATGTTGGTGGTGGAATGTGGATAGCATTTCTTCTGGAATGTTGGTTGTGATATACAACATCTCTTTTGTTTCATTGTCGAGCGAGAAAGCGGCATCTGCATCAGCGACGGAGCTTTTATTTACATTTTGATTTCGGCGCTTTTTCCAAGGGGACTGGGGGGGTGTTAGATGGGTAGATGGGGATGAATGGTTCGCAGCCTACGATGTGAATTGGACGATGTTGAGCAGTGTGAAGTTTGAAAAGACGGTGCGTTAGCTGGGGGGAGACTGCACATATATACGGAGTAACAAACCACCTCAGCAAAATACAATAATGGATTCAATAAATTTTACCTCTGTATTCGTGGATTTTGATGAGTTGGGCAAGTGAAACATGGGATTAATCAACACCTACAACAAAAAAGCTGCCTCGAATGTAGCAGCGGCGTTGAGTCAGCCACATGAGGCTTGCCCCGGAAAAGGACGCAACCTGCCGGCCGGAGCGTCACTCCCAATTCATTCACACGTCAATACTGGGGAAGCTAACCAAACTAATACACACCATTTTATTTAATCGCACAAGAAAACCCCTCCTTCAACTTCGTCTTCAAATTCACCAAGGTTAGAACGATATCCATCATCCCCAGATCATCACGGTATCGCAATTCACAACCGCCACAACCTGCGCTCACCAGAAACCCTCCCCTTCTCCTCCACCATGGCGCGAATGGCCTGGGCTACCCAGATTCGAAATGCCAGGAACCCGGTCGAGCAGGTGTCGGCTTTGAGAGCTTTGAAAAACGAATTCGTTGGTTACCCATTGAAGAAGGAGGTAGCGGTGGCAGCAGGAGTACTGGAGCCCGTCGTCCGCTTGACATTAAATAAGGCTGGAAATAGAAGTGATGGAAAAGCCCATGATCACAGCTTTGCTTCCAGGCCGCTGAGCGAAGAGGAGGGGGTGCGACTTCAAGGACTGCAGGTTCTCGCCAGTCTTGCGCTGGGTGAGGAGCCTCCCCGTATTCCTACTATACCACAATACTAATAGCTGCATTTTAGGAGCCCCGACTTTTTTTCCTCAGTTGAATACGGCGCAAGTTTTACCTGCCATTCTGTCGAACCTCTGCCCCTCGAATAATCCGGCACAGCTCGTCCTGGCTTCTCTTCGTGCCATTTCGAATCTTGCAGACTCGTCCGCCCTGTCATGCAATGCATACGCCATGAACACAAGTGTAATTGCAAAAGCCATTTTCACTCGCCAACACGTCACCTCTCTGGCACATATAATTGGACAAACGTCTCCGTCTTCAATGGTTCATTGCCAGATCTCTCTCGCGTCCTCGCTAATAGGCAAAATATGCCGCGAGGAACGTCACCAGCAAATACTTGCAACTTCGGGTGTTCTGGATGCCCTTGCTACCAAATACGCCGGGTTTGTTGTTGCAGAGGGGCTGGTTATACCAGGCGCAGACGTTTTGGCTCTGAGGGATGGACTGCGAGAATATATACCCCCTCCTACGCCCCAAACCATGGGTCTTTCGGTAATACTTGAAGCAATTGCGACAATAATCGCAAACTCGAAATTTAGAGCCTCGCAGCTCTTATACTCTCCCTCTATCCTCGCGGTGTTACCAACCTCTCAATCCTCAGAGTTCATGGCACCCCAATCTACGCGCGCTGCTTGGAATGCATTCAACGTAGCCGGTTTAAGTGGCCGCCAGAGTCAACTGAATGCTGTAGATTACCTTTTGCCATATGTGCCTCTCCATCAATTGAAGACTTCCAATTCACAAGGCTCTGCCTTTCCCCCACTTGGGTCGTCTGGCTCAAGAGATCAGTTCGCATCCAGTGCACGATCTTCAACAACCAAATTCCCTGGTGCAACCATTCCCAATTGGGGCGATTCTGGTGGCCTGGAAACGGGAACCGTTGAAGACATATTCCCAATAGATTCTGAAGAATCAGAAAGCCCTCTCATACCACACCTCATATTGATCGTCAGAACCAAAAGGGGAATGGAACGCTTGATGGCTGCTTCCGTGTTGACTGTTCTTTATAGAGCTGGTTTGACGAACAAGACCAGGGAGACCTACATTGGACTTCTGGTTATTCCTCTCTTAGTTCAGATGCTTGATGATAACCTCGGGTTAACCAAAGGAAAAGACACTTTGGCTGATCAGGAGGCGCAGGCCCTAGATTGGGCTATTAAAGAAAACGCACCTGCTGTTCTCTCTATGCTCATCACTGACAGCAAATATCTACAAAAGGCGGCATTTGACGCAGGTGTGGTCAGTAAACTTGCCAAGATGTTAAAAATGTCTTACGATCCTGTTGTTGAGACTTCTGATATCCATGCTTGGTCTCCACACAGCAATGACGAGATGTCGGATGAAGCGCCAGATGCGACTGTCCGCGCTCATTCTTCATTGCTAGTCCACAAGATCAAGATCAGGGAAAGCACATTAAAAGCGATAGCCGCACTTGTTCCTTTCAAAGACGAATATCGCAAGACGATTGTTGAACAGGGTACAATACCTTATATTGTCGAATCTATGAGCTCAATCCCTGGCAAACCTTCCCCGAAGACCATGGAAAATGGCGACAAAAGTTCTGATCACTCGGCCGATGATTCGACTCAAGCTTACGGCATCAATCCGGTTGATGTCTTGGTTGCAGCATGTGGTGCTATCAGAGCACTGTCCCGATCGGTTGGTATTCTGAGGACAACTTTGATTGATAGTGGAGTTGCGATGCCAGTATTTCGACTTCTTCAACATCCTGACATCGAGGTTCAGATTGCAGCTACAGCTTGCGTTTGTAATCTGGTGACCGATGTCAGTCCGATGCGAAATGTAAGTAAACCTATTCTTATACACCGGTCAAATAAAACAAAACTAACGAATGGCAGGTCATTGCTGATGCAGGTGTTTTGAAAATTTTGTGCGCACATGCACATTCTATGAATGCCAAGTTACGTCTGAATGCAGTCTGGGCCTTGAAGCATTTCGTTCATTCAGTACCCAACGAAGACAAAGTGAAATGTCTGGATGAACTTGGGCAAGGCTGGCTTGTACAACTAATTTGTGACGATACGGAAGATGAGGCGTTATTCTCCTCGAAAGGAAAGGTGGATAGCAGATCGCACTCGGAAATAATCGACGGCATGGACGAAGATGTCGAAATGGATCATTTCGAGGATAATATGAGTCCCGGCCTGGGATCGTCCTTTGGTCGGCCGAGTGTTTCCCGGCCGAGCAGCAGTCGAAGCAAGTCCATTCAGCAAGCCGAGCTTCGACTCGCGGCATTACGAGAAGCAGAAACGAACCCAGCGAAAAGGGCTAGGAAGGACGACATTGCGGTTCAAGAACAAGGTCTTGACTTTATACGGAATCTCATAGGAGGAGCGGGCCAGGGCAGTACGGCGGAAACAACAGAGATGATTGATTTCCTCTTCAATGCTCTAGGACAAGACCGCGTCTTCGAGATCCTCGCCTCGAAACTCCGACCCAAAGTCATCCACCCCTTTTCCCGACGGGGGTCCTCGACAGGCGAAACGCGCGTGGTCCCTCCCCAGTCGGAAATCATCACTGCGGTGGGATATATCCTCGTCCACATGGCCGCGAGCATTCCTCGTCATCGACAGCTCGTCATTGCGCAGACGGAGTTACTCAAGCTTCTCGTCCCGCAGTTTGGACATGAGAGTTATGATGTTCGACTTGCGCTTTGCTGGCTGGTTACGAATCTCACTTGGATGGATGATGCGAGTGATGCGCAGGCGTGCGCGCAGCGGGCGGGAGAACTAAAGCGCCTGGGGTTTTTGGAGAGGTTAGAGGGGTTGGAGCATGATCCCGAATTAAATGTTAGAGAGAGGAGTAAGAGTGCTGCGTGGCAGATGAAGCAGAAATATTGATAGCGTCTTAATACGGGATGGAATTAGGATCAGGATAGCATATAGGGGGATAAGTGGAGGAGGGAGAAAAACTTTGCATGTATGAATTAACGTGGATGGGTATTATATTTGGGGGGATGGAATGGAATGGAATGGGATGGGAAGGCGAAAAGCAGAGGGAAGATAAATTTAATTATTTGGGTTGGATTTTTTGGGGTTTGCTGGTGTTTGAAGGTGTTTTCTTTGTATGGGAAGTCTTGGGATGGGGTGTTTGGACGTTGGTAGATAGTATATATATACATACATATGGAAGTTACAGACCAGATCACTGTTCTTGGTAATACTTGTTGACTTAGTAGAGGTATGTATACCGGTAGCTGACGTGAAGCGAGGCTGAGGAATGAATAAAATGAGTAAGTTTATGAACGACAATCCGATCTCACGCCCTTCACTTATTGTACAATTCGATGCCAACTAACGAATCAACCGCTTCCATTCATGACAATATACCTACTTGGTAGATTCGGCCTTGAATGCCACGAGCTACCCCTGTGAATCCGAGTCGAGTTGACAGGGGTTCGAGTCGTTCTCCTGTCGAAGCCAAAATCATAGAGGATATGATAATCAAGATATTAAGATAAAAGGGACTTGGTAATATGATCAATTGGGGCAAGAGAGACATTTGTAGAGTTTTTTTGACTTTTTATTGAGGACTTGGTCTTCAAATGAGCAGGTCTCGCTGGTGCACGGGTATCAAAATCACAATCAACCCGGAATTATCCACCCGTGTCAACTTGCTCCGATCTTCTTTGGACCCTGCATCTTCCCCCTGCCCATATCCAAAACAAAATATCAACATCACGAACCAGCCCTCGACTAGGTATCTGGATAGCTTCATATAGCTTCCCTCCTGACCATCTACGACATCAAAACACACAACTCTTTCAACCCCAATTACCCTCCCAAACCATCAACCAAGGAACGGGAATACACACTAGAGAGAAAAGAGAGACATCACCGAGTGGATTCGCGAACAACTCCCCCCACTTAGCTGTGAGCACGTTCCCAGATTAGGTTGTCTCTATCTACCCAACTGGGTCAATTCATTTCCTCTTAGATGTCTTGCATACATTAAGCTAGGCACGAACCCTCTTTTTTTCTTTCCCTTTACCTTGACTTTACTTTGTTTTTGTTGTTCTTCAACAACAACTCTCTGGTTTTACTAGGTCCTTCCTTGCCTTTGCCTTTTTCTTTTTGCTGCGTTGCTTTGCTTTCTCGATCTGTTGGCTGTGCGAATTCACGTTTCGGGGTTGTTGATACGAGTCACGATAAGATGGCCGACGCTGTTGCGAAGCCAGTTGGCGAGACACCGAAGGAGGAGGTCGCGATCCCAGTACCTGAAGGAAAGACACCAGAGGTGAATCTCCCAGAGACACCCAAGGAGAAAGCTGCCGAGCCAAAAGTGCCAAAGAAGAAGAAGAAGTCAGCCAAGGAGTCGCCCAAGGAAACACCCGCCAAGATCGAGGAACCAAAGAAGACACCCGTCGTAGAGTCACCCAAAGAGACCCCCGCCAAAGTCGAACCAGAGACATCAAAGGGAAAAGCACCGGTCGTAGAGTCCCCCAAGGAAGAAGCCCCTAAGGTCGAACCCGAGGCTTCAAAGGAAAAGGCGCCAGCTCCGAAGACCCCGGAAGTTGAGGTACCAGCAAAGGCGCCTGAACCGGAAAAGTCCGAGAAGAAGGCCGAGAAGACTCCAGAAGTCGAGGCACCCAAGGTCGAGGCACCCAAGGTCGAAACTCCCGTGAAGGAACCAGAAATTGAAAAGCCAAAGGAGGAGGCAGAGAAGACCCCCGAGACGAAAGCCCCCGAAATCGAGACTCCCGCAAAATCCCCAGAAACCAAAACTCCCAAGGAAGAAGCACCAAAAGTTCCAGAAACCAAGACTCCAGAAGTCGTGGCTCCATCGAAAGGTCCTAATGTGAAGGCTTCCCTTGCATCGACACTTGTGACTGCAGTAAGCATCCCCGAATATCCCCTCAAATACGGACTTAAATTGGCCGAGATTTGGATCGGAGAAATGATGCTGATTTTGAATAGGTTGAGAATGTAGTTGTTGAGGCTGGATCGGCTGCTGTTAAGGAGTTTTCTAAGAAGACTGCTGATGATTTGAAAGCGATTGAAAAAAATCTTTCTGAAGAGGTTATTGAGGAGACTAAGGATGGTTTCTCTTTGGCTGAAATGTAAGTCCTCCCAGTCGATATTTGCAACTCCTTCCACTCGCCCAATTTCCCATTCAATATCGACGATTTGGCGTGACGACTCGTTCTTGGTGAATGTCAAGAGATTCCACCTACAAACGAAACCGAGGACCAGCGCTCTTGGTCATCGGCCCCAGATATGTATTCATTGATCCAAACTAACCTGTCTTTTAGTGGCGAAACCATTGTGGATGTCGTTGAAACCATTGCAGAGGAGATCGTCGAGGGTGCTGAGATTGTGATCAAAGACGTCAAGGCTCACCCAGAGCTTCTTGCCGAGTAAGTTAACATTGGAAATTATTTTGTTCATTTCATTTGTATATATATCATTCAGGACTAACAAAAATGTAGAGGGGCTATTGCCGTTGGGATTGGAATCGCTTCAATTGTCCAACCCGAACTAATTGTTGGCAGTGTCGCAATGTTTGGGAAGATGGCAGCTGATCGGGCAAAGGTCACTGCTAATGAAATTGCTGTCGAGGCTAGTACTCATATCGTAAACGAGTTGAGCAAGGATTTGACAGAAGAACTCGCTGGTCACAAACTTGAAGCTACCACCACGAAGACCGATACTGTCAAGGAAGAAAAGACCGTTGATGAGGCTACTGGTACCATTGTTAATAAGGAGACAACTTCGAGCACCAAAGAGACGACTGTTGTTATTGATGGAAAGGAAGTTACTCCCGAGCCAGCAGCCTCAGCCGATACTCCTAAAGAATCGCCAAAGGTCGAGGAGCCAGTCAAGTCCAGCGATCCAGTCAAGAATGAGGCCGAGGAGGAAGAAAAGAAAGAAGATGACGATGCCGAGGGACCAACCGTTACTGTCAGCAGCACGACAAAGACAGTTTCAGTGAAGATTGACGAGGACGGAACAATCACCATTGATACTGGAGCACCTGATAAGGTCAAGGGCAACAAGAAGAAGGCAAAGAAGGGAGGAGCGGCCAAGGAGACAGAAAGCCCCGAAAAGGCAGGTACGTCTGAGAAGACTCCCGAGAAGGAGGCGGACGTTTCAAAGGAGGCCATATCAACAATTCCGGATAAGACTTCTACAGAGGAAGTAGCAATCTCGAAAGAAGTTGATATTCCAAAGGTGATTAAGGATGTTGAAAAGCTTGCAGAAGTTGAGGTGAAATCTGAGGCTGAAGTGGCCAAGCATTTGGAAAATGAAATCGACAAGGTGATTGAGGAAGTTTCAGTACCCACTGAGATTTCCGAGAAGCCAAATGCTCTCTCAGTTGATCTTCATCACGAAAGTTTGTCGCAAATCCATCAAAGTAAGCCTCTCCTACCTGGTCTTGCACGGCTCAGAATGTTCTCGGATGATGTTATCCAAAGACCAAAGCAGTAATTTCGAATATCATACAAGTACTAACCTCTATCAGAACTCGATAGTTTGATCGCATCAGATGCAACTGCAAAGGGTACCGTGGTTGCACCTATCGCGGAGGCGGTAACTCCAGACGCACTAGAGAAGATCCATCTCAGTAAGTTAACAATGGAATATCCAGTTTGTTTACACTTAAACTAACAAGAGACAGAACTCGATGCTCTCATCCTTTCCAATTCCGAGGCAATGAAGTCAGCTACTTCAAAGGCCGAGAAAGCAAGCGAGATGGTCACCCAGGGTGATCTTGAGAAGCTTCATGCCAGTATGTGCTCTATCTTCCGGAACACTAAACTATTTTCAAGTACTAATTGGATTCTAGAACTCGATAAGATGCAAGAAGCTCTTGAAATCAAGCCAAAGTCTGATCAAGGATTAGTCCATGTTCATGAGAGTCGGTAAACCCCGTTCCACAACCATTAGTAATCAACTAACATAATGATCAGAGATGGATACGATTCATGAAGCTATCCTCGCTAGTGCCAAGTCTGCACCGATCGAAGTCGCCCCTGAGCCCGTTTCTAAGGATGTCGAGGATGCCAGCGCAGCAAAGCTCGATGAACTTCATCAAAGTATGTCACCCCACTGCCACCTTCCTTCCAATACACTTTAACTAACATCATCTTAGAATTCGAGACAATGCAATCATCAATCAACGCTCTCACCGAAGCCCTCACTCAAAAGCTCGCCGCTGAAGGCGTCCCAGCACCAACCACTGAACCCACAGTCGTTCCCGAGACAACTGAAGTTATTGCCACACCATCTGTAACCACTGAGATTCTCAAGGATATCCCGGAAGCCGCTTCAACTCCGAAAGTCGATGAGGTTACTACTTCTGAACCTAGCAAGGATAAGGCCGTCGTCGATGCAAGTGTAGATGCGAAGCCAGCAGAGGAGACTCCAGCTACATCTACGACTGATGCTACGAAGCCCGCTGTTGTGCCGGTCAAGAAGCATGTTAAGCGATCTAGTTACTTTGGTGGACTTTTCGGCTGAGGTTCTTGAGCTTGTTATGGAACTTGAGAAATTAAGCTGAATGAATTTATGGTGGAGGCGGGAAAAGAAGAAGTTGTATATTTGCATGAGAGGTTGTAGATGGAGAATTTGTGGATAAGTGAGTGAGTGGATGGATAGCTCTGTTGTTTGTTGTTTTGTTTGTTTATTTTTGAGACGTAGTTGCTGTATACCCCCCGATTGCTAGCAAAAGCGTGGCGGAGGAGGAGTGGAGGAGGACTGGAGGAATGGCCTTAATGTTTAATGAGAATTTGAGTTATGAGACTTTTGAGACTGTGGTTTGATATGAAATAGTATTTGGGATGTGATTGGTAGGTTATTTGATAATTGCTTGTGGGGCTTTTTAGGGGATGTTTGTAGGTTAGCTACTCATAGTTGGATCTAGCTATTCGTAGGTCACCTGGAAATTTTTTGTCAAGAATCAAAACCTTCGCAAGAAGCAATTATAGCTGTGTACTAAGGGACTACTTTTGTATATTAGGTTACCGGGTATTTGCTAGCCTACTTAGAAATTATTTCCTAGCTTACCCTTATTATTTTAGATTACCTCTTAACTTAGGTTTAGTCTTTAAACTAGTTAGCTTATTTAATAGTTTATTAGGTAAATAAATCTAGCCTAGAATATATATTCACGGTAAGTATAATTTAATTTATAGCTTAGTAAAGGTTTACTAGAGATTCTAAGATTTTTAATTCGATACTCGCTAGTAGGTGTTATAGAAAATAAGTAAATAGAAATAGTATATTTAAAATTTTATTTACTAATTATAGAGTTAGCGAATTTTATCTAGATAGTAGTATAAATATAAACTACTTAGCTACTTAAGAAGTAGTTAGAATAGTATAAGTAGAGTACTTACTTAAATTACTTTAAGTACTCTTAAGTAGAATAGAGTAGTACTAAAAAGCTATTAAGTAAAGTAGAGTAGTATTTAGCTACTCTACTCTACTTATTTCTTATACTACTAAATAGATAGCTGATTTAACTATAGATTAATATAAATGTAATTACTTTTAATAAATTAGCTTAAATGTTTAGATCTTTCTTAACCTAACGGTTTTAAGTAAATTTTATCTAGATTAAAGAAGAATATTTATAAAAAGCTGAGAACTTTATTTTATTAACTTAAGTACTCTAAATATTATTAGACACTTATAGTAGGGGTTCGCAAATATTCGTACAACCCTCATTTTACACCAAAAGTCCCCTTTTAAAATATATGACTATAAAAGAATGTTGAACTATTTCTTACAAATTTCTACTTAATCCTCTAGAGATTTATCTTATCTATATTCTATAGTCTTAGCTTTTCTTTTAAAACTAAGAGGCTATAGTTGAATCTAGGATAAAAAACGAGGTAGTTAGAAAAGTGCTAAAATTCGCCTATTTTTGGTGGAATCCAGTGTTTTCCCGACTCTTCCTACTTTTGCTCTATTATAACTTAAGCCTTAGTACTTATTTAGTATAACTTTCTTAAATAAGTACTGTTTAAATACTCGAAATAATGTAGACTTTGATTCTTAGATACTTTTTACTACTAAAAAGTTGAGATAAGCCGCCTTTCTTAAGATGAATTTTGGTGTAAAAAGGGGGCTGTACGAATATTTGCGAACCCCCACTGTAGGTTAAATAAAGAAACTAGATAGATAGAGTAAAGTTGTATTATATCCTCTATACTTCCTTGAATTTAAGACCTTTATCTTATTAACTTAATTACACTATATATTGCAAATAACTTATTTGCTAGAGGGTCTTTATTAGATAACGTGGTTTATCAGTACCTCGCCACTTGAAATCTCATACAAAAAACGTCTGTACACAACCGTGCACTTTGCGTATATATTAATAAAAAAATCTAAAATTGAAATTTTACTAAGGAAACAAGAGTTCAACATTATAACAATATCAATTTTAATTCTTTACTAGTTTTAATTAACAATTCGCTTAAAAATACCCCTGTAATCATTAGCAAATTTTCCTTTGTCTAATAACATTTTAATATAAGATAAGTAATATTTAAAAACTAAGAATTAAGAATACTCTTATATTAATAAACTAAAATTTCAATTTTAGATTTTTTTTATTAATACATACTCAAAGTGCACGGTTGTGCACAGACGTTTTTTGTATGAGATTTCAAGTGGCGAGGTACTGATATTGGCGAGGTACTGGTAAACCACGTTATATAAATTTAATTTATTCTAGAACTTTTTAAAATGATTATAAAGCGAGTATTTAAGGGTCTTTACAATGTGTCTCAGTGAATCAAAACACAAAGTTTCTTAGAAATCTTACATTTTTTCGTATATTGTATCAGAAGTGGCAAACGTAGAGCAAAGATCCAAGTGCTTTTGAAATTACTATTAAATGAAATCTCAAAGATGGTAGGGATATTTTGATTTTATGTTAACAGTCTTGCTATTACAAGATGTAGGGGCCAAAATATTTCGTAAGTATGCTGTCTATGCTTAAAAAACCATAACCGAGAAAAATAGAAAACACCACCAAAAAGTTTAACCACCCCAACACACCACTCTCTTTCGAGAGTGGTCAACACGAGTGGGATCAAGAAAGCCTGGATGGGAGAGGGTTCCTCGTACGCAAAACGACTGGGACTGAGAAAGCCTGGATGGGAGAGGGTTTCCCATACGCGAACCGACTACGACAAGTCGCATGTCGGACCACCAAGAGGCACATAGTTGGTGGATTTGTGATGGGAGGGCCGCGTATTTGTATACATAGGTAGATTTTAGGATTTTGTGGGGAGGGTGTGGGTCTTGGGGCCGAGGATGAGCCGCAATATATATTGGCGGGTGAGTTGGAGGGCTTGTCTTTTTTAATGGGATGTACAGTATTACTACCTAAGGAAGAGATAGAACAAAATTCAGGGAAAGATATAGTTTTGCCTTAGAGCCGTACTACACGTCTTGGAAAAACAAATGGAGGATGAGGCACGACGCAGGCTATTGTACCTGATAGTCAATCCCCTGAGGGGATTGCAGAATGCGTTGTCAAAACTTATGGACGACGAAGAGGAAGAGGACAGTCTGAAGATAGCACATCTCCAAGCGATCCTCTCCCAGACAGACGATCTGAGCGCAAATTTGTCAAGACGAGAATGTTCGACAACGGTAAGGCTTGGAAGGAATCGAGGATGTCATTGATACTCGTAATGCGAAAACAATCTAAGCAGAGAGGTTGGCTAGGTGCAACAGATTCGAGACTGACTACTATCATCTTGGAACCACCAATCTTGTCGTGCTGTACAACTGCTAGACTGTTGTCTACAGGAATAAATAACCTCGGCATTGAGTTACTTTCACATACCTCCTTACTCAACATGACCACCCTCTTTCTTCTCTTTAATGCTTTTCTCCCTCTTTGGCCTCGACTCGGCAGGAGCAAATCGCTTCGTTACAGTCTGAATCATCCTCCAAAACCAATATAAATTCAAAAAGCTCAGGACAGTGTTGCTCCCAAGATAGATGTACACCAACCAGGTTGGTAAATTCATATCCGAATTTTCCGTATGTATCGCCTCCCATACATCTCGATAGATGTTGATCGATTGATAATTCCCCCACACAACTCGACTTCCGAAGAAAGTTATGAGAAGCACAATCCCGTTGTATAATTGGAGTCGAGAACCCGTCATATTGAGTTTATCGCAAAACCAATGGATATTCAAGAATGGCGTAGACATTTCGTACAGGATGAAGTTGAGCCCGTAATAATTTGCGAATGGACGCTAATAGAGAATATCAGTAAAACTCACAGAGGATATAAAATCGAATATTCTATATCGATCATGGACGGCCCTGAGCCCACATCCGAAAAACTCACAAATCCTAAACTCGTCACTATCAGAGCACTAATAGCATGCATCAAACTCCCCGGGCCCAACGCCTTAAGATGCACCACACTAACCACCAAATCCCACAAAAAATATCCCTCTGCCATCGCTTGTACTGCGCCCCCGGCACCAGTATATCCATCGATCCTCCCTTTCCATCCTCCCTGCACTCGTTCTTGATCTTTGAAAATTACAAATAAGGCAAAGGAAACGATGAAACAACTTTGCACAAAAGAGGTGATGCAGGTATCCCACTTAACCTGTGTTCGTTTCTTTCCTCTCGAGAAGCTCCTGTACGTGGGGCTCAGGCGTGAGGATATCAAGGGAGAGATGGAGTGGAATATGAGGTGGTAGGTTGCCCATGCTTCTCAGAGTCAGTGTTACCATTTTGAAAAGTATCTTTGAGAAAACTAGGAGAAACAGGATTGGGTCAAGTATACCTAAGAGTATCTCATGGATGTGGAGAGGGAGAGTGGTGAGGCCTAGATGGGAAGCTAAAGGTTGAGTTGCTTTGACAAGACTTAGTGGAGGAGGGGGGAATGGGTCTCGCATTTTTGCTTGTGAGGAAGTTTTTTGAGAGTTGTATGGATGTTGTTGGTGTTGTTGAAGTCAAGACGTCGCGCGTCATTGATTTATCCCTGTCTGTGGCTGGTGGTCACACGCGCCACGCTACAATACTAATTGACTCAAATTGGTCTTGTTGAAAAACCAATTTAAAGAGCATTCTTATCTTTTGTTCGGGCATTTTACTTTGCATGTATTCTTGAGAGATGTAACCAGCGAATAAAAGAATAATTTAGCGCCTGTCAATGAACGTTCAGTTTAACCTTTAAGCACTCGGAAATTTCTTTGGTCAAGCATGCTTTCCTAAAGTTTCGCCTATCCCTTTCGCTAAACCACCGTTCATGTATCTCAAGAATAGAACCTCAACAATACCATCTTCTAAAGACAGCATCAGCAGTCAATTACCATCTGGTGACTTAAGCTGCGCTTGTAACTTGAGTTAGATGCGCCGTGGTCCAACAGCCTAAAAAAACCAGCATGGTAAAGCTCTGACTTTGGCGGGCGGAACGAGGTGGATTATCATCATCATATTCAAGTGGTGAGGATGACCCCCTAAAAAGGTAAGATCTGAGAGCTCAGGTTCGAACCAAGTCCGACGAAGTCGCCCAGCATGATGACTTTTGAGCCACCCACCTTGCTGCTCATATACGTGTACGCACACAGAGGAGACTGGCAAGTTCTACCTTTTGAAGCTTACGATAAGTACTGTACAATTCTCTTGCGAGTTTTCGAATTGAAGAGAAATCCAAAACTGTAGGCAGGGGTTGAGTATCGCAGATTTATATATAGGTCTCATGAAACAAAAATCTTGGATACCAACAGGTAACCAACAAATAACAGGGGAGGTAACTCACCCCCCGCGCCGTGCCCCAACCCCACCAAATAAACTGAATTTTCTTCATCTTGAATTATCCCTTTGATTTTGAGCGTTGTTCGAATGGAATCGGAATCTGAGTTCCAATTGCGGAAGCGAGTCTCAATTCGCGGCGAGGTTCTTTGCCCAACTTTCCTCGCGCCAATGCGATCTTTGAGGCTGACTTTTGCAGACCACTTTCCTGCAGGAGATGCCTACAAACGAGGTTCGATCAGAAAGCTATGTGCTTCTACTGTGGCATGAAATATGTGAGTGTTAACAAGGAAGTTTTTCCGGTTTGTGAATGCTAACTGACAACAAAAAGATTCTTGGCAGCAGTAAGTAATTTCCAGGACTCGGAAGCCCTTGATAAAAGCTTAAAGGCCTGTAGAGACAATGAATTCATACTCTCTGGTTACAGACCCGCGTCTGGGTCTCTTTCCAAATCCATCAAAAGTATAAAACATGTCCACAATGAAACAGGTATGTTTCCTCTCACCTCAAAATAATTTTCATAATTTAATTCTTCAACATCGCAGTCAATATATGGTCGCATCTTTTAGGTGGACTTCTCTTCGCTATACTTCCAATATTTGTGTACAGCACAATCTTGCCTCGTTATGATAGCGCCCAAACTGGTGATATAATTGTATTTTCAACCTTTTTCTTCGGAGTCGCTATCTGCTTCTTTCTCTCGGCCTAGTAAGTTCCTCCTCCTTCGACCTTCTCAAATAATTCCATCTCACGAAACAGCTTCCACATTATAGCAAACCACAGCGAGAAAGTAGCTGCGTTCGGCAACCAACTTGACTATTTGGGCGTCGTCGTTCTGATGTGGGGCTCGACCATTCCCTCCGTTTATTACGGATTCTATTGCGATCCAGAACTTCAGAGAATCTATTGGCTGCTGGTCAGTTTGCCACAATGACTCCCTAATGTGAGACTTGGAAATTGATATGATACCCCCAGGTTTCAGTACTGGCACTTGCATGTATAGTAACAACCCTCAACCCAAGATTTCGCCACCCCTCACTTCGACCATACCGAGCAGCCATGTATTCAGGTCTCGGTCTTTCTGCAATCGTGTTCATCATACATGGCCTCATTATTCATGGTTGGGAGATTCAGAAACATCGAATGAGTCTCGCTTGGATGGGATTGATGGCCGCTTTCAATCTTATCGGTGCTGCAATATATGCTGCTCGTGTAAGTTGTTCCTTGTACTTGGATACCATAGTTACTGACTATCAATCAAGGTCCCTGAAAGATGGTATCCTAGAAGACATGATATATTTGGCACCAGCCACCAGGTTCTCCATTTCATGGTGATATTTGCGGGGTTGGCACATATGTTTGGTTTATTGAAGGCATTTGATTTTTTGCATAGCCAGAGGAGTTCCTGCGTATAGACATTACCATGTTGGATAGAAAATGTGACTTGGAATAACCCCACCATCTGAGGCGGGGGTAATTATTGGGTCCAACTATCCTACAACACAGTAGGTATTTACTACCAGTTCAACTGTTCAACTTGAGAGTAGGCTGAAACAAAAACCGAATGTGTCAAACACGACCAATAGAATTACCGTAAAATCTGTCGCCTGCCTGACAGTACTTGAATAACAATAGATTTGTTGATTGTGTGTTGGAAGCACAGGTACGTTTTCACAAAGGACTTGTTGGCTCGTTCTACCCACAATTGGGAGAGGGCTCGAGTAAAGAAACGATAAAAGGTTCAAAGTCCATCGCTAGACACTTTGTTCTTTTGAAAAGGTATATGACAAGTTGGATTGTTGTCTAATAAGTATCCCTTCGTGAACTCTCTGAGTGATACAGCATATCAAAGGAATTACCACCGCCACCACCAACACCACCTCGCTATTTGGCCTAAAATAAAAATCCAAAATAAGCAATCCAAAATAGGACGGGGAATGAATAGATCCGCTTGTTTGTGGTACGCCTCCCAATCCGATCCAAAGGTATTGTACAAGATTGCTTCTTCATTCCTGACTCTCGTAGCCAGGATTCCTAAAGCTATTACTGCGGCGAGCATATATCCATACGTAGCCATCCCCATCCAGTTCTCACTAGAAAAATTCTTTGGCAGCAAGCAGGCAAGCACCCCCCCCCATCTATAAAACAATGCGCTGTTGGCTCCCAATAAGACAAAGTTGGCGGTGTACGAGGGGTGTCGCATCCGGCTGTAAATCCCAGTGGTAACGAGTTCTTTCGATGCAACAAGGTGCAAGTTCGAGTTGGCATGCTCACCGAGTTGCGTGAAGCACTGAAGCATCATATATCCCGTTGCGAATATGGACGCTATATAGCTGAGGGTCTGAACGCTCCAGGTGAAAAGTTGAGGAGAGAGATTCGAAAGATTTGGGCAGACGAAGGAGGGGGTTTCGGGGTAGGTGAAGGCAACCAAGGCGTGATAGTTTCCGATGAAGAAAGTGAGTGCTCCTAGGGAGTAGCTTGCGATGACTTTATTCGCGTATCTATTGCGCTCGTTTGCTGCGTAGTTTTCCGGCCGGAAAGATGCGGTGAAGCAAGATGTAGTGATGTAGGTCGTTATAAGAATGGAAATTGATAGGGAGAGAGACGCAGCAAAGTCTGCGAAACCCGATAACAGAGACATCTCGTCTTAAGCGACCTTGAAAGGGGGGCTTGTTTTGAGTTGTCTAGTTCAAAGAAGGTCAAAGTTGAAACTTAACCCCACTCGAAGGACTAAAGGTGAAAGGAAGAATGGAATGGAAAGTGAGGAGATCTGACTCCAGTGAATCTCGGCGGCTGGATAAACAGTAGATCCGTACGGCGGCCTGCGTGAAAGTGACTATATTTGAGTGTTTTGTTGCTTGCAAACACCAACAACCCGGCCTAGTATCATCTACTAAATGCCTGGAGAACAATCCAATGGAGATGGAATTCTCGTCTTCTCATGACTATTAGTTTTGCAACCCATTTGAATTGATTAAGATCATTGGCGAGGAGGCTTTTATCCCTTGCATATATCGAAGGTCATAAGTCACGGGACTCCCATGCCCCACCAAACAGAAGGCAGCCCACCTTCAGCCCGCGCTTCTATTGCGATCAAAACAAACAACTTCAACTTTCGCAACCTCTTTGCCTCCACCAACGAAAACATCACACTCTCACAAACAAAAGACAACTACCGTCAAAATGTCCGCACCAGCAGAAAATACCGACGTCAAGGGAAAGGGCAAGGACATCGAGCCAGAGACCACCGACGTTAGTATGGATGCTGAAGACAGTTCCAGCGACGAGGAGATCGTTGAGGTGAGTCGCATAACCCCAGGCATAGCCCCATACAAGTTTACCGGCTAATACATATCAAAGGGCGAGGCAACTGGTAAATCATCCTATACTTGAAAGTTCCTAACCCTCGAGAACATTCACTTACCAAGTCTTAGTTGATGAGCCTGATGAGGATAACATGGAGGAGATCGATACCGAGAACATCCTCCCAAGCCGCACCCGCCGCGTCAATATCGATTTTGCGAAAGCCGCCGCCGAGGCCCCAGGTGACGATGAGGACGAGGAGGATGATGGAGACTTTGAGGAGCCCGCCGAAGCAATGGAGGAATAAATGTTTAAGTCGATTTAACATCATGTTTTGTTTGGCTACGCGATCTCTGGATTCCCCTTCGCCTTCACTTTTGCGCAGGACAATCTCGATAAATATCGGCCCCGCATCGCATTGGAGGTCGTTGGCTCCGACAAACAAACATGAAAGTTCCTCAAGATCGACTGGATATTGGTTTTCTATCTGCTTTCTTTTTTACGAGACGCATTGGCTGGTTTCTTCCGGAGCAAAGAAAAATACAAAAAAGTTTATGTCCACAGCATGGGGTTATGAGGAAATATGGCATCTGATGTGACGAGAATTTGGGGGGCGTGGTTGGGAGGTTCTTTGAGAACAACAGTCTGTACGCAGCAAAACCCAGAATACCAGAATACAAAAGTACTCCAACCCCTTTGACCAACTTGATGAGTATTTTGAGGCTTAAATTGTCGATTTCTAAAGGATTATCCGAGTTCTCAACACCCACCTAGCTCTGCGGAAGATATAGCAATTAAACACAAAGTCAGCCAGCCATAATGAATTAGGCTCTGTATAACCTTCAAATCCAATTTCTTTATTAAATTAAATCCCCCAATACACTAACTCTCAGTATCGTAATGGTGATCAATTCTTACCTAGTATATTCGTTTGCCACCTCAAGCCGTCGCAAAGCGCAAAAACAACCACCTGCACCAAAGCAACATAACAGGTGTCCTTCACCACCTAGCTGCTCAGCTACTTCAAACTAAACCCATCTCTCAAATAAAACAAGTCACACCCAGCCTCAATTCTGAGACCACAAAGAAATACTCTCCTCGTATTATGTGGTTGACTTCCCTGTTCAATCCCTCCCAACAACCAAAAAAACCGTTGACCCGAGCTCCCTTCACACCTCAAACCATCCACCCTCCAAACAAAAACAAAAAACACAATCGCAAAAGAGGGGCGCATAAATCATGGCATCTAGGTATTTCCCCCCCCCCCCCATCTATTCCTCCCTCAATACTCCCTTGCACCACATCTATCCTTCTCACGCGCCCGCCCCCTTTTCAAGCCCCGGGTTTAACAATTCCACAGCAGGTTCGGCGGTTCCTCCCTCCACCAACGCGATGCCCGGAGCGCATTATTCGAGGGCTACTCGGGCGGCGCGCATTCGCCGTCGTCGCGGAATGGGAGTGTGAGTCCTGGGGGGGGGTATGGGTATCCGGGGGGCAATTTGGGGGTCGGGGGTCAGGCTCAGGCTTATAGACCTGCGACGCCGAATTCGAGGTTTGTTCTTCTTCCGGAGATGGGGTATGGGAGGGGAATGAAATAGGGGGGGAAAGGAAGGAGGGGGTGAAGATGAGAAAGGGATTTTATGATATGCGAATGGATACTGATGTTGTGGGTTCACAGAGGCCAATATAGTACCGCCGCCCTCGAGGAAATGGAAGCAGGAAGCGAAGCCCGAATAGGAGAAACCCTCTCGAAAGTCGGGCAGCTGAAAAGTGTAATATCCCCCTCCTTCATTCCCCTTCTCATTTTCTTACTTACATCCCCTCAAGATGGCATTAGGAATCGGCGAACACATCCGCGCCTCAACCCTCGACATCGCCCAGATGAACGACGAATTCGACGACTCGAGAGGTCGGATAAAAGGCACGATGAGGAGGATGCAACGCATGGCCGATAGCACGGGGGTAGGGTGGAAAGCTTGGGTGGCCTTTTTCGCGGCCGTTGGGCTGTTGTTTTTTTATGTTTGGGTGTTTTGAGAGGGAAACTGAAGTGGTGTGGGTTGAGATGTTGTACATGGGAGGTGGAAGACTCGGAGACTTTGGACATGTTTCTGTGGGATGAGGAAGAGATGCATTTGCAATACCAGGCGTTTGGGATGGGGAATGGGAGGCGCTTGTATTATAGAGAATTTCGCCTGCTTGCCCTCTGTGTCAATATTATGGTAGCTTTTGATTTGGAAACCTCACTTTTTCTTTGAATGTGTGAAGAATTTATGGGCAGGAGTCGAAAGTTTGTAAAAACTCAACATTAAATTCCTATACAAGTCTCGATTTGGAGCAGATAGGAAAGAGGTTGCTGCAAAAGCTGGAGTTATATGACCGTTTTCATCGCTAACTCAGTTCCGAGCGAATAGTGTTCTGACTCATTTAAGCATCTAATATTCTCTACGTAGGAGTATGTTCTTTGAATAATCCGACCTTTGGTACATATTAGAACTTTACAGATGAAAGTTGTGTATATAATAAGATAATAAGACTAAAATTCTAAAAAGAAGTATAGTTTTGATATACTCTCCTGATATATCGCGATATCTACTTTACTTATATCCTTATTACTTGATATTCTTGGAAATTCTGGCTTGGGTTCTCGTTACCCCAATTCGTGTATGGAGAAAGAACTCATGGAATCATATTATCATTTGCGTAGTACCTAATAGTCCTTTCTAGTCTCCATAAAACAATCATTTGTTTGATTCCTCTGGTCCTCTGGGGGGACTTTTCCTCATTTGATATCATTGTCTCAAAAGCGCACTCCTTGAGATCGCATTAATACCGTGCTCAGCTCCCATCATTCTTTAAGCAGTCGTTTGATAACGATTTCCCCAAAATATCAAGTGCTCAGGGTCCTCGTCGAAGATGTCTGCTGGACATTTGTTGCGGACTGCTTCCAAATTGACTACTCCCATTTGACAGCATACCACTCAAATCCATACTATTTTGAGTTCCGTCGCTCCTGACCATACTCGACTGCGTTTGTCTACCATTCTGAGGTAATGGCTCCTCGTCCTCGCTCTCTTCCTCCTCCTCTACGCTGCTGCTACTCAACTCCGCTTCTGTATCGGTATGCTCATAACCTCCTTCATCAGCATCTGGAATCTCGGCATCCAGATCTTGGTCCATATCCATATCCTCCGGATGCATCTGTCCTCCCTCATGCACAAGGTCCTCCTCCTGAAGCATCTGTGAATGATCCTCCCCATCAATCGTCGAATCCCCCTCATCACCAAACCGCGAAGTCCTCGGTTCCTCCCCACGAACCAAAGCCTCTCTATAGACATCATCCGGCAACCGCGAAGCCAAGACCCCTCTGGGAACAGCCTCAATCTCGATATCATCCTCCTCTTCAGCCTCTGAACGCTCCGAATCATCATAGGTAATTGCAGTCGCATCCGCCTCGGGAATATCATCATCAAGATCCCTACCTTCCTCCCCCTCTACCTCCACACCCTCAGCTTGCAGCATCGCATTCGTAGCCTCAGCTTCCGCTTCCGCCTCGGCCTCCGCAAGTTCCTGCGCGAGTTGTTCGCGTCTCAGGGCTTCCTGATGTTCCTCCATCTCACGTTTTTCCTCCCGTAGTTGATACAGAGATTTAGGGATACCTGGGGGTTTGATCCATGAATTGCCATAGTTTTGAATGTTTTGTTTTCGACGCTCGATGTATTCTTCGTCTAATCGTAGACGTGCGAGGGGGTGACGGTGCAGGGCATGATTGCGTCTGTGGGGATTGGATTGTGCATTTTGACCTTGGGGGGAGGTGCCGAGGTGGTCGGAGGTGGGATCGTGGTGCTGGGAGGAATTGGTGGAGCTTGAGGAGGTGTACCAGAGGGTGTACGACTGTGCTGCTGGGTTAGCATGTAAAAATAGTAGAGAGTACAGAGGGGTTAAAGACTTGCATCTTGAGGCGCAAGACTTGGGAGGGAGAGCATGGCGAATATGGGTATATTATTTATTTGCCAGTAGGGTGCTAACTGTTGACTTATTCCTGGTGTTGTTGTCTTCTGCAAGGTTCCTGTACGAGACAAGGCTACTCACTCCCCTTGCCGCATCCCTGTAATGCGCTTAACTTTTGGATCTCAGCCTTCCTTGACAAAACGTTCAGCCTCGCCTCGTCATTTTCCTGTGCACCATTTGTGTGCACAACCTAGAATTCTTCCGCACAATTCTCCCCCCCTCGGAGAAGGTTCCTTTACCTTGAGATGATGCCACATTATCGAAAATCGTCCGATGTTCTAGGGTACACTGTTTCCAGCATTTTCTACCAACATTTTGAGAGGTCAGGCATTCGAACAACTTGAGGTAGGAGAAGGGGGAGCGGAAGTCGACGATATCGGCGACCGCTATACTTGTACGAGTAACCAAATAAGAATATCTACAAACTGGCTCCCAAACAGGAATCTCTTTGCAACTTCCATATCACAACAACCGCAACGTCGGCTTGAAGAACGAGGTTGCTTTCGATCCTGAACAAGATCAGATTCCCTCTCGATATCCGTATCCCACTTCAGCAGTTGCGCATAACTAACCCGATGAGTAGGGGTTCATGCTCGACATATGGAGACAAAAGCACTTCGGGATCCAACTTCCTTTCCCGGGCACAGACCTCAGAGCATCGCATCACATCGCATCCATTGTGTCGTTCCTCGGGATTTCAACTCGTCGCTCTTCTTCGTTGGGCGCTGTCGGCTCAATTGGCCGCTTTGCCAGGACAGCAGCGTCTATTCCACCCAACGGCAACCAAGACACCATTGTTCAACAACCAGATTCTCTTGATCAACAACTCAATCCGAATCACTGACCGCTCTTCCCTTTTCTCTCTCCTGTTTTCTTCCACAAGGGTTCGCGACCAGCAAGAAATTCTAGTCAAACACAGCCGCCGGGCGTTTCCTAGTTCCACTGTGCCAGCCTTTTCCTACAACACCCGATTTCTTTGGTCAGCGAGGGTCACTCCGGGCCAAAATGTCACTCAAGGCCCCCATTTTTCACCAGTCACGGGACAGTTTTCCGCATGCCTGTAGTGGTTGCCTCCGGCACCACAGGAATTTCAGATGGAAAATCCAATTGTGACGCTTACTTGGCGTCGACGTGGGGCGTAGCCCCAGATTGATGAGTCTGTGTCGACTAGGGAGTACCCCTCTTCCAAAAAAAAAAACAACTGGCTTGGAGAATCTAATCTGTGTATCTCGATACCTTGATTGGTTCAAACGCGGAGCTTCTGCCAGCATGTGTCATTTTCTTTCGTCGCCGAGCTGCGGGGACCCCTGAACTTACCAAAGCGTCTGCAGCAAAATATTTTTCTCTTGGTGGTTGCAACGTGCCCCTCCACAGCAGCTCGACCAGGGGTCCAAGAACGATCCCTCGGAGGCCGCCTGGAAGACGTCCCACGGTAGTGCTCTGGACGAATGAGAGAAGTGCTTTAATAATCCCGTCATCTCTTCCTAGACACAAAAGCCAGCAACTTGGGCGATATCGGCTGCCTCATGCAAAGTCGCTTGTGCCAACCTTCCATGTCGAGTGGGTGCAGCAAGTCGAGGAAGTTGAGGCTACCAAGCGGTATTCTCATTCGTCGCCTGGCTGTATTGTGCTGCACGTTGTATGCAAATCACGACATTAGGGCGGGTTACATTTGAAGATGCAGATGGCCGTGGTGATTTAGGGTGTGGGGTGCTTGAGACACCAGTTCGAGAACCGGTCGGCTGTTTGCTGCCAGCGAACTTTGACAAGCTCGAATTGAAATCCATTGGTAACACGGATGTTGATCTTGCCCTGGTGGCTGACCGGCAGAGGAGCTATCGGTTTCACAATAGTGCTTTTTGTAAGTTTACAAGAGGCTTTGTGGGAGGGGTGCTGTGGTTGTGGGATGTTTCTGCTGGTGGAAGGAGGAGAGATACCAAACGGGGAGGAGGAAGTGAACTGCATCAATTCAGCAATTGGAGATTTGATGGTGTAATTCCCATTGTGATTACCCGGAATAGGGCCCCTCTTCCTGCGGTACTGGACCGTTTGCATTTCCAAGCAGAGCGAACAGATTGAACGGATTGGTGTCCGGTAGAGGCCGATGGAAGGTGAGTAGATTTGCAGACTAGCTCGGCTCTCTTGCATCAACCACCTCCTCTGGAATCCACAACCCATCCCATCCCATCCCATCCCACGAGCGAACAGATCCGCTTGTCAACCCGCTAGCTGGGGTTGCCGTGAAACAAGGACTGGGAATGGAAGTGGAAATAAAAAAACATAAAAAGCTTCCCTCCCCCTCATTGTCCCCGATTTCACACTTTTTGCCCACCACCACCTGCACTGCCTCCCTCGTTCTCCAACATCATCGTGTAGTGCTGCTATATCGTGCCGTGCTGTACTTACCAAAACCTTGCTGCGATCAAGCAGACATCTTGTTGATCTAGAAAATGTAAGTTTACGCCGCGACGCTTCCCCTCCTTTTCCCTCGACCTCCCACGCTCTTCGATATCATATCTGCCACCCCCGCCAATGGATCGTTATCGCAGCAAACATCAGCATTATCAGTACAGTAAACTACTGCACGACGCCCTTTGGAGAAAAAACGGGATGATAAACCGCAAGTGGCCGAGCTGAAATGGTCATCTCCTCGCTTCTTCGACTTTTTAAATCAATTAATCAAAAAATCCAAAGGCATTCACGGCGAATTCCTCGATCGATGTTGACCGGATTCACCCCAAAATCCACTAGTACCGGGGTGCAAGCTTCCCAGGTTGCTCCTGCCAACCCCTCCCGAATTCGCCTGCCCACGGACCAATTAAACGCCCCCCAAAGGGCATTTGCACATCTCGCCCACCTTCCTTCAATCGGACTGGACTTCCATTTTTTTTTCTTTGACCACCTGCATTCGCTGACCACAACCCACCTCCTATCTAGACCACACGACCTTACTCAAATACCATCCTTCCTTTTCGACCGTCACCCCCAAACAACTCACGAAAGGATACCCTCCTCCATATCCCCACTGCGAAGCATCCGTTCCTGAAATCGCCGCTACTTTGCCTGCTATGGCAAGAGTCGACGATTTCAACGACAGACAAAATCAAATCGATGCTGAGAATGAACCTTACCATCAATATCAATATCAGACCGAGGAGAATGAGTCTTGGGCTGGTGCGCTTCCTGTGAAGCAGTAAGTGTCTTCCCTCCAATACCTTCCCCCACCTCTGCGCAGTGCTAATCCATATCGATAGAGGTCTCTATGACCCAGGCTTGGAGAAGGATGCTTGTGGTGTAGGATTTGCATGGTATATTTATTCACTGGTCGTTGCCTGCAAGTGCTGAGGGAACTAACTTTCATTATAGCAACATCAAAGGCGTAGCTAGCCACAAGATCGTTAGCGATGGTATGTCCCTCCCCAAGACTAGCAAGAAACAGAACGCTAACACGAGACTTCCACAGCACGAAATCTTCTTTGTAACATGACCCATCGTGGTGCGGTGGGATCAGATGCACGAGACGGAGACGGAGCGGGTGTTATGACCTCAATTCCACACAAGTTTTTCATCAAGAATTTCGAGCGCGAAGTGGATATCAAGTTGCCTCCGTCGGGTCAATATGCGGTGGGAAATCTGTTCTTCAAGCCAGATGAGGAGACATTGCAAGAATCAAAGAGACAATTGGAAGAGATCTCAGAGTCGTTGGGGTTGAGGGTACTGGGATGGCGAGAGCCTCCCAAAGATTCTACTCTTCTTGGTCCTGCTGCTGCCTCTCGTGAGCCTATTATTTTGCAGCCATTCGTTGTGCTAGCATCTTCGTATGGCCCTGGCAAGTCGCCAGAATCCACCGATCCAGATTATTTTGATTTCAAACATTTCGAGAGACAACTCTACGTATTGCGAAAGCGTGCGACCCATACCATCGGCCTCCACAACTGGTTCTATTTATGTTCCCTTTCTAACAAAAACATTGTCTACAAAGGCCAATTGGCCCCTATCCAGGTCTACCAGTACTATTATGATCTGGTAAATGCCGATTACGAAGCCCATTTTGCTCTTGTCCACTCCCGTTTCTCAACCAACACTTTCCCTTCCTGGGATCGTGCTCAGCCTCTCCGCTGGGCAGCTCACAATGGTATGGAACTTTGTAAATTCCTATGCGAGTTCATGGACTAACACCGTAATTAGGTGAAATTAATACACTCCGAGGTAACAAGAACTGGATGCGCGCACGTGAAGGTGTCATGCAGTCAGACATTTTTGGTGATGAGCTGGAATCGCTCTACCCAATTGTTGAAGACGGTGGCTCCGATTCCGCCGCTTTTGACAACGTTCTCGAGTTATTGACTATCAATGGAGTCTTGTCGCTCCCTGAGGCTGTGATGCTCATGGTCCCAGAAGCATGGCAAGACAACTCTGCAATGGACCCCGCCAAGGCCGCCTTTTACGAGTGGGCAGCCTGCAACATGGAGCCCTGGGATGGACCAGCTCTCTTCACATTCGCCGATGGAAGATACTGCGGTGCCAATCTTGACAGAAATGGTCTTCGTCCTTGCAGATACTATGTAATGGATGATGATCGAATTATTTGTGCTTCCGAAGTGGGAACTATCTCAGTTGACCCCGAGCGAGTTATTCTCAAGGGACGACTCCAGCCAGGAAAGATGCTTCTTGTCGATACTTTGGCTGGTCGAATTATCGATGATGCAGAACTCAAGAGCACCGTCTCCAACCGTCATGATTTCAGATCTTGGCTCGAAAAGGAGTTGATCAGCCTACCAAAAGTTCACGATGAACTTATCGGCCGAGGAAAACTTGATCTTTCAGCAAAGCCTGATTCCGTCGCGATCCAAGAAGATGCCATGCTCAGAGCATTCGGATACTCATTTGAGCAAGTCAGTTTACTCCTTGCACCCATGGCGTCTGATGAGAAAGAGGCTCTTGGATCCATGGGAAATGATGCACCATTAGCATGCTTAGCACAAGCTCCTCGTTTGCTCTACGAGTACTTCCGACAGCTCTTTGCCCAGGTCACGAACCCCCCAATTGATCCTATCAGAGAGGCCATTGTCATGTCTTTGGAGTGTTACGTTGGCCCTCAGGGCAACTTGCTCGAAATGGATGCTTCCCAATGCGGTCGATTACTCCTCCCAACTCCCGTTTTGTCTATCCCTGAGTTCAACGCCCTCAAGAACATCAACGAGCTCTACTCGGCGTGGACTGTCAAGGTCATTGACTTGACCTTCGAAAAGTCTCTAGGTGTCAAGGGTTATCTCGACCACCTCGACAGCATCTGCGACCAGGTCACAGCTGCCATCGAGAACAAGGACCGAATCATCGTTCTTTCCGACCGAGCTACCTCTACCGATCGCGTTCCTGTTTCCGCTCTTCTCGCTTCTGGCATGGTCCACCACCATCTCGTCAACAACAAGTGGAGATCTCTTGCGGCATTGGTTGTCGAGACTGCTGAAGCACGTGAGGTTCACCACATGTGTGTCCTGTTAGGCTATGGTGCCGATGCTGTCAATCCTTATCTCGCCATGGAATGTATCTTGAAGTTGAACCGCGAGGGTTTGATCAGAAAGAAACTTTCCGACGAGACTCTCATTCGCAACTACAAATACTCTGCCGACGGAGGTATCTTGAAAGTCATGAGTAAGATGGGAATCTCAACCTTGGCCAGCTACAAGGGCGCTCAAATCTTCGAGGCGCTAGGTGTTGATGACACCGTTGTCGACCGCTGCTTCAAGGGAACAGCAACCAGAATCAAGGGTATCACATTTGAGCAAATCGCCGAAGATGCGTTCCGATTCCACGAGAAGGGTTTCCCATCCCGATATACCGTCAGTATTCCGGGTCTGGTTGAGTCTGGCGAGTACCATTGGCGTGATGGTGGAGAGCCACATATCAATGATCCCACATCAATTGCCAATATTCAAGATGCTGTCCGTACCAAGAACGACAAGTCTTATGAGGCATACTCCCTTTCCGAGTACGAACAAATCAAGGCATGCACCCTCCGAGGGCTTCTTGATTTCAAGTTTGAAGAAGCAACACCAGTTCCAATCGATCAGGTCGAGCCATGGACAGAAATCGTACGAAGATTCTGTACTGGTGCTATGTCTTACGGTTCCATTTCTATGGAGTCTCACTCTACACTTGCCATTGCCATGAACCGTCTCGGTGGAAAGTCTAACACTGGTGAAGGTGGTGAAGACCCTGAGCGGTCTGAGAGAATGGCAAATGGAGATACCATGCGATCTGCTATCAAGCAAATTGCTTCAGGACGATTCGGTGTTACTTCCAACTATCTTGCTGATTCCGATGAGTTGCAAATCAAGATGGCTCAAGGTGCTAAGCCCGGAGAAGGTGGTGAGCTTCCAGGTCACAAAGTTTCAAAGTCCATTGCACGAACTCGTCACTCTACCCCTGGTGTTGGTCTTATCTCTCCTCCACCCCACCACGACATCTACTCCATTGAGGATTTGAAGCAATTGATCTATGATCTCAAGTGCTCCAACCCACGTGCCAGAGTATCCGTCAAGCTTGTCTCTGAAACTGGTGTTGGTATTGTTGCTTCTGGGGTGGCTAAGGCAAAGGCCGACCACATCTTGATCTCTGGTCACGATGGTGGAACTGGCGCCTCTCGATGGACTGGTATCAAGTATGCCGGTCTTCCTTGGGAGCTTGGTCTTGCCGAAACCCACCAAACTTTGGTTTTGAACGACCTTCGTGGACGAGTCGTTGTACAAACTGACGGTCAACTTCGTACTGGTAGAGATGTTGCAATTGCTTGTCTTCTTGGTGCTGAGGAATGGGGCTTTGCCACAACCCCTCTTATTGCCATGGGTTGTATTATGATGAGAAAGTATGTAACCTTTTCTTTGTTCCCTCTTTTCTTCAACCACTGCCTCCTCTCTTGAGTCGACTCGAAAAATTTATGCTAACTTATTGCAGGTGCCACTTGAACACTTGCCCTGTTGGTATCGCCACCCAGGACCCTGAACTACGAAAGAAGTTCCAGGGAACACCTGAGCATGTAATCAACTTCTTTTATTACATCGCCAACGAATTGAGAGCAATCATGGCAAAGCTTGGTTTCCGAACCATTAACGAAATGGTGGGCCACGCTGAGTGCTTGCGTGTTCGCGAGGATTTGCGCACCCCCAAGACTCAAAACATTGATTTGTCTTTGATTCTTACTCCAGCACACAAGCTTCGACCTGGTGTTGCTACCTTCAACGTCCGCAAGCAAGACCATCGCCTCTATGTTAGACTAGACAACAAACTCATCTCAGAAGCTGAGTTGACTCTGGACAAGGGCTTGCCATCCAGAATCGAGTGTGACATTGTTAACACTGATCGTGCTATGGGTACCTCCCTCTCTTACCAGATTTCAAAGAGGTATGGTGAGGAAGGTCTACCAATGGATACCGTTCATGTCAATATCAAGGGTTCAGCTGGTCAATCTTTCGGTGCATTCTGTGCACCTGGTGTTACGCTGGAACTAGAGGGTGACGCCAACGATTATGTCGGAAAGGGCTTGTCTGGAGGACGCTTGATCGTCTACCCTCCTCGTGCTGCCGTGTTCAAGGCCGAAGAGAACGTTTTGGTTGGAAATGTCTGTCTATACGGTGCTACCAGTGGCACCTGTTTCTTCCGTGGTATTGCTGCTGAGCGTTTTGCTGTCAGAAACTCGGGTGCTACAGCTGTCGTCGAGGGTGTTGGTGACCACGGATGCGAATACATGACTGGTGGACGTGTTCTTGTTCTTGGAAGCACGGGCCGTAACTTTGCTGCTGGTATGTCCGGTGGTATTGCCTACATTCTCGATATTCAACAAGACTTCATGTCGAAGCTCAACCCTGAAATGGTTGAAGCATCTGGTATCGATGATCCTGCCGAGATTGCCTATGTCCGTGGCTTGATCGAAGACCACCACCACTACACCGGCTCAGAGCTTGCCGCTCGTATCTTGCTGGACTTTAACAGAGCATTGCCTCGCTTTGTTAAGGTTTTACCTGTTGATTACAAGCGCATTTTGGAAGAAGAAGCAGCCAAGGCCGCCGAAGCAAAGCGTGCCGAATTCTCACTGCCATTGCTCCCAGGAGCACCAGCACGCGATCCCCACGACAAGGTCCACAAGGAGAAGAAGAAATCCGACCTTGTTGACATCGAAGAATCCATTGGAGATGCAGCTGTCGAGAAGAAGCGATCCCTCGTCTTGGACAAGACCAAGGGATTCATGAAATACCAACGACGATCCGAGAAATACCGTTCTGCCAAGACGCGAACAAAGGATTGGGCTGAGCTTTCCAAGCGACTTGACGAGGACGAGCTCAAATACCAGGCCGCTCGTTGTATGGATTGTGGTGTACCATTCTGTCAATCTGACTCTGGATGCCCAATCTCTAACATTATTCCAAAATGGAATGAGTTGGTTTTCCGGTGAGTTGTTTTTCCCCTTCCCCCCCCCATGTCCTTTATCATGAACTTTCCTAAACATGCAATTACTAACTCACCGATCACCTAGGGACCAATGGAAAGATGCTTTGAACCGATTGCTCATGACCAACAATTTCCCCGAGTTTACTGGTCGTGTCTGCCCAGCACCATGCGAGGGAGCTTGTGTTCTTGGAATCAACGAAGACCCTGTTGGAATCAAGTCGATCGAGTGCGCTATCATTGACCGAGGATTTGATATGGGATGGATGATTCCACAGCCTCCTAAAGTTCGAACCGGGAAGACCGTCGCCATCATTGGTTCTGGTCCTGCAGGTCTCGCATGTGCTGACCAACTGAATAAGGCCGGTCATCAAGTTACCGTTTACGAGCGTGCCGATCGTTGCGGAGGCTTGCTCATGTATGGTATTCCAAACATGAAACTCGACAAGAAGATTGTCAAGCGTCGTACCGACTTCATGGCTTCCGAGGGAATTGTCTTCAAGACTGGAGTCGCAATTGGACAAGACATCACTCTCACTGATCTCAAGGCAGAGAACGATGCCGTAGTCATCGCCACCGGTGCTACTGTTGCTCGCGATCTCCCTATCAAGAACCGAAGTCTCGAGGGTATTCACTTCGCCATGCAATTCTTGCACAAGAATACCAAATCTCTGCTCGATTCAGAGCTCGAGGACGGTGAATATATTTCAGCCAAGGGAAAGAACGTTGTTGTTATTGGTGGCGGTGATACTGGAAATGATTGTATCGGTACCTCTGTTCGTCATGGTGCCAAGTCTGTCACCAACTTCGAATTGCTTCCTCAGCCACCAAATGAGCGTGCTCGCGACAACCCATGGCCACAATGGCCTCGTATCTATCGTGTTGATTACGGACACACCGAAGTCAAGCAACACATGGGCCAAGATCCTCGTGAGTTCTGTGTCATGTCTGAGGAGTTTGTCGATGATGGAAGCGGAAAGGTCAAGGGCATCAACACCATTCGTGTTGAATGGACCAAGTCTGCTTCTGGTGGATGGGACATGAAGAAAATTGATGGATCACAGCAATTCTTCCCAGCTGAGCTTGTTTTGTTGTCGATGGGTTTCTTGGGCCCAGAAGATCGTGTCCTCGGCGAAGAGGTGGAGAAGGATGCTCGCAAGAACGTAAAGACTCCACCAGGAAAATACCACACCAACCTTGAGGGTGTCTTCGCCGCTGGTGATTGTCGCCGTGGTCAATCTTTGATCGTCTGGTAAGTAGCACCATCCGTCAAGACTGAAAAATCACCAACTAACATTTAATAGGGGTATCAACGAAGGACGCCAATCTGCTCGTGAGGTTGATATGTACCTTGAAGGCTCCAGCAGTCTGCCTGTCACTGGAGGAATCGTTAAGCGAACTGCGGAAGAGATCCTTGGCGGAAATAAAAAGCATGCGGAGCATGTACCCGCCCAGGTCGCAGTTGCAGCCTCTTAAAGATGGGGTGACAAACAGTACGAAGATTTAAGCGAGCGGAAAAAGTTATATTGATGATACGAAAATGAGGCGCTTTTGTATGAGATGAAAAATGGTAGCATTGGCGGGTCATATGATGAAGCTTTTACGCTTTGTTCATTTGGAAGATACCATTAGCGGGACGCAACATTTGTTTCTAGAGCGTGTTTTTTGGCTCTTTTCCTCTTTCCTCGTGCTGAATGCCTTCTTTTTCGATATCGTTTTTCATGATGGGAGATGAGATACCAGCAAGGTCGTTATTTGGATGAAATGGGGTGGATGATGGATGATAAAATGGTGGATGACATGGTTAGGGCTAGGTTAGGAGCGTATTTTTGGTGTACATAGTTTATTTGAGTACATATTCAGCGAATGATTTGGGTTTGCGATGTGATGTGAATGTTTTGCGGCAGACGAAGATGGCAGTAAACTAGGCCTGGCTTGTTGTTCTAACTTTATAGGTTGATTGTTCTGACTATCAGTGTCTAATTGTTCTAAACTATTTTTTGATTTGCCTGAGAATGCTGGATTAATGAACGGTAGGTAGTCACGAACTGACCAGAATGTGATAGTTGTGATGTTTTCACTGAGTCTGATCTGGTTCTGTGGACTTTGTTTTGTTTTGGCAAGATCCAGGAAGAAACATGTTTTCATAAACAAAGGTACCGATTTTAGATTTGGGGTTGTATATATGTCTTTCAATGAATTACTGCTGTAGCTTGGACGAGGAGTGCTGCTTTTGCTGTATTTTTGTTTAGCTCGGCACTGGTGAATGATAGTCCGATTATCCTTGCACTTTGGCATTGACCAACCAAAACACTGAGCAAGGCACGTTTCCAAGTTTCCCTGCCAAAGTTGTTCCCCACCAAACCAGGAAAGATACATTGGACGAGGACATTTCATGTGCAAGCTCTGCTGGACCTCTCCCCACTAGCCCAGTCCGATTTGTTTGGTGTGTTGACATTTGCCTCCAGTTCACCAATTTCAAGCTCGTCATTGCACTGATATACCAAGCTTCGTGAGCTTTCCCCTCCTCAGTATCACAATATAGCACTCGGGCACAACAAACTTGTGCATACCTTGACCGAAGGACCTCCGAATCGAATACCCCGACCTAAGATACAAGAGAATCTTCCAACATGCGTTTCGGGAAGAAGTTACGGAATTCGGTCTATCCACCATGGAAGGATCAGTACATAGACTATGCGAAGCTCAAGAGCATGCTACGGGAGGACGAGGACGATCCAACCTGGACCGAGGACGACGAGAACAAGTTCTGCGATGAAATGCTGAATGTGCAATTGGAAAAGGTAGCGGCATTTCAAGCCTCTACCTTCTCGGCACTAGAAGATCGAGCGACGAAGGCTGGGGAGAAACTCCGAGATCTTGCACCGGATGAAGGGGCTGCCAAAGGAGATATCACAGCCAGCAGATTCAAAGCGATCGAGGATGAGCTGGACCAAATTACGAACGAGACGAAGGAGTTGAAGAAGTATAGCAACATCAATTATACTGGCTTCTTGAAGATTGTTAAGAAGCATGATCGGAAGCGGGGAAATCATTACAAGATCAGGCCGATGGTGCAACTTCGACTGTCCAGTCGCCCTTTCAATTCCGAGAGCAGTTATGCACCTTTACTCAATAAGCTGTCTATGATGTTCTACGTTGTCCGACAACAATTGGATGAGAGTCCTGCTGAGCCCTTGGAAACGGATGAGGCCTTGACGCAGACTCAGAATGGGGACAAATATGTTGCATACAAATGTGGGATATTCCAATTTTGGTTATACTACTTTTACTGACCGTAAACATAGTTTGGGTGCACATGGATAATCTCCTCGAAGTCAGAACCTTTATCCTTCGCCGACTTCCTGTCCTCGTCTACAGCGAACAATCCTCGAAAGGTGTCGATGCCCAAGGAGATCCTACACTTAATTCCCTATACTTCGATAACCCGGATTTCACTTTATACAACCAGAAGGTTGATCGACAGGTTGACGCCTCTTCGATTCGCATAAGATGGGCGGGTCAATTAAATTCTGGTCCCGAACTGGTGATTGAGCAGAAAATCCTACACCAGAATGGCAGTAGTGAGGAAAGACGCTTCCCTATCAAGGAGAAATATATCCAGGCGTTCATCAAGGGCGAATATAAGATGGAAAAGAGCATCCAGAAGATGGAACGACAAGGCCATCCTGCAGCTAAGATTGAGGAGTTCAAGAACACGGTGGAGAGCCTTCAAAAATTCATTCTGGAGAATGAGCTCCAACCAGTTCTACGAGCAAACTACACTCGGACTGCTTTCCAGAAACCACAGGATGATAAAGTTAGAATATCCGTCGACACCAACCTGGCATTTATCAGAGAAGACTCCATTGATTCGGACCGACCTTGTAGACGACCCGAAAACTGGCACAGACATGATATTGATAGTAGTGCGATGGAGTATCCATTTCCTTATCTCAACCAAGGTGAACTATCCCGATTCCCGTATGCCATTCTAGAGATCAAGGTCAAGGAGGAGGGGGTCAAGAAGCATCCACAGTGGGTGGAGGATCTCATTTCTTCTCATCTTGTTCACAAGGCACCTCGGTTCTCAAAATTTGTTCATGGTGTAGCTTCATTGTTTGAAGACAACGTCAACAACCTCCCCTTCTGGCTAAGTGAAGTCGAGACGGACATCCGTAAGGATCCCCAGGCTGCCTTCGAGGAGGAAGAGCAGAGAAAGGCACGCAAAGCTGAGGATGAGCAAGTCGTTGGCAGCTTTCTGGGAGGAACCTCTCGTCCTAATGCTAGTTACAAGGCCGCCGTCAGTTCGCCATTGGGAAAATCATATATGGCGGAACGAATGGCAGCAGAGGAGCGCTCGGAGGTCGCTGGAAGGCGTTCTGATTTTGGCGGGAAGAAACAATCAAACTCTGGTGTCGGCGACGACGCTGGTGAGGGATCAAGTTCTCGCGGTGGTGGCTACGGCACCCTTTCTTCCGTCTTCCCATCCTTCTCGCTTTCGAGGTATGCTCAAGCCCGAAGAGAGAAGGCCGTTGTTCTCCCTCCTGGCGTGACGAAGCCACTTCAACTCATCAAAGACTCCGGGCCGCTGAAAGTCGAGCCTAAGGTTTGGCTGGCGAATGAGCGAACCTATCTTAAATGGCAACACATCTGTTTCCTGCTTGGATCTTTCGCTATCGTGCTCTCTAATTCCGGGGGACATGATAAAGTTCGTCTCGCCATGGGCATCACCTATCTTGTTGTGAGTGTTTTCGCGGCGGGGTGGGGATACTATATGCATCGCACGCGGAGGGAGATGATCGTTGCGAGGAGTGGGAAGGATTTCGATAATATGATTGGGCCGATGATTGTTAGTTTTGCGCTCATCGTGGCGTTGATTTTGAATTTTGTTTTCAAGGTATGTCTTTTCGCTCCCTTTCCTCGTCTCTTGTTTTTCTTAGGTGCTGATTTTATGGCGTGTAGTGGCAGGAAGCTTTGAATCGGAATCGGGTTGATGCTCCTACTAATTCGACCATGCTCGCTGCTGGAGGTGGGGAGTGGAGGTCTGAACTTATCTGAGGATATGGGGATGGTGGGTGTTGATTGGGATGGGGGGCTTTGTATAAAAGGATTGAATCGCTTACTAACCTAATGAGCTGAAGAATGGAGTGGGAGATGGAAAATTGGGATGGGAGATGCATGGAGAGGGTTGTATATGAGAGGCGAGGAATTGATTGTCGTTATGGAATCATGAATTGAGGGGCCCTGCTTGAGGGTGTTTTTCTTTTGTTGTGAGGGAGTGGAAGTGTGTGTATATGTATGTACCCACCCGTTTGAATCCAAGAGCTATTCCGGTTATTCAGGTGAAAAGAACCTGTTTAGCATTCGTCTGGAAATCTGCAGAGTTTACTGTACACTGCTAGGGACAATACCCTTTTCATCTTGTGTGGATACCGCGGCGGGGGCGTGAGCACGAAAAGTGATAGCAAATGGTGTTCACGGTTAACCATTCAACCTAGGGGATCAAGAAGCAATCCTGGAGTAGCGGCAACAATTCAAGAATGGAAGCCAATCGACTCTGTGGATCTCGATGATGCTTTAGTGGTTTTCGGTAGACCCTTAGCTTGGGCATTCGATATCTTTCCCAGAATTTACGTTCCTTCACGGTATCATGAATTGGATTTTCCTCAAACACAGCGCGGTTTCAATTGGTGGTTACATCACCTCGGGACCATTATTCCTCCTTACTCTTACGTTTTTGAGTATTCGTCTAAGTGGTACAGAGATTAAAAATGAGTGGGGATTTGGACAGCTTTTTCGTGCTTATATGCTGTTGTTGTTATTGTCATTGCCCTTCTCACTTGCGGAAGCTTATATTAGTGAGTTTTGCGAAGATTTCGATTGTGTAATTCATCGTAACCGAGGTGGATTTGAGAATCGAAGTACTAATTAGAGACTTCTATAGATGGGGGAGCTGGGATGTTCATAATGTGTTTTTGTGGAACTTTGAGAATGGAAGAAATGAAAGTTGTATTACGGCTCTACGAAACACTCAGACCTCATGTGTCCCTTAAAACGACCTTCGGCAAAATCATAGGGAATCTATAAGGGAATCTATAGAGTGCTCAGCGGCTCCACAATCCACACTTATCGACAACAACAGGACATCAAGTTCTACTGGAAATTGTGACGGCTCGGCGTAACATTCCCAGCTGATGAATCGAGATTCAATTTGATTATCAAGAGGGGTGGGTGTCTATAATGCCATAGATGTCTATGCGGACCGTCATTCATTCCACTGCCTGGTGATTATCTCACACCCAGGTGCATTATATCAAAGTCCCCTTGTAGATTAAGCGAGCCCCTTTCAGTGTTCGGCGCTTTTGAAACAAAAGGCAAATTTCCAGTCACGGTATTTGCACTACTCGACCCCGCAACTCATTTTCGTCCCGCATCTTTATCTCCAACCCGTCAAAATTCAGAGGAAGAAGGAAAAATTGCACCAGGTATGTACACCCATATACCTCTGTCAACCTTCCCTAATTCTTAGCGAGCCATTATCCACCCTTACGGTGTCACCATCCATCCTCGCAATATGACTGTCAAGGAGCCCCAAAAAGAGTGGTACATCTATAGCATGGAAAACTTATATCTCTTTCCCGGAGTAAGTACATCGATAACTCTCACCCATCCAAACAGATGCTCATCGCGTAAGGCCTATGGGCTGTAGAGTTTAAAAATATCACCCCTCCCGAAAAAAGGACGAATTACAATAAGCACACACCAACACACTCACAAATCGCAATCATCCAGCAAATTGAAAACATTGAACACCGAAATGCCCAACGATTTCGCACAATCATTTGATTTCCCCAAGCCGCTCGCAGAATCACTTCAAATTATTCAACATCATTTGGGAGAAGCGAAATATCCAAAAAGTCGCTGTTATTGATGTCGGTAATCTAATCTATCTATCGCTACTTACTTAGTCCCACTAATAAGTCCCACCATGCCATCGTTTTCCTAATTAGCCGTCACCCAAACGCTATCAGGGACTACACTGCTACGATTGGGTAATTCACCGGTGAGAATTTTAGGTGCATCAGGCATGCTATTACCATTGCCTGCCTCCAAGGGTATCCTTTTAATACGGTGCTTTACCGCGAAATCTGTGAGCTTCTTTCCAATTGCCCGAAAAAATCCACATCCACAGCAACCAGTCTCATCATCCGAATTGTTCGGCTGCGGAGCCCCTGATTGCGATGCAGTTGGTGCAGTTGGTGGAGATGGTGGAGTTGGTGGAGTTGGTTGAGGTGCTGAATTATCTTGCTGTTGATTTTGCGGTGCAGTCTGGCGTCGAACGGCATGACGAACCAACTTCTTCATTGCAATTCCGCGACCTTCTTGTGGTGAATTCTCATCGTCGTTGCCGCTGTGTTGATTTGCCTCCTGACCAGTGGGGTGATCCGCATCTACAACCGAAGAATGACTGGACTCCCCCTGTGGCGTACAAAGTTGACATCTTCTAACACACTCAATGTTATAAGCAACTCTCATCTTTTGCTCTAGTCGTGGGTCATCCATGCCCGCGTAGGTGACGCAAATTTCTTCTTTCTTCTTGATTTTTCTGAGGGACTTCAAAGACACGCTTTGGTCAAGCTGATTCAGAACAAGTTCTGCGTTTGGCTCACAAGAATGCCTTACATTGCTGATTACGTGATAGTAGCGTCGGTTCGTTCGGCCACCGGGGTGATGAGTGTAGTGATTTGTTTCTCTCATCACCTGAAAACCTCCTGTTGGCGGGTGCAAAGCCTTGAGGTATCTCCGACCTTCGTCTCCGACACGTTGGAATGTACCCTGTATTTGATTCAACCACGAATCCGCGTCTTCGGGGTCGTCGAATGAAGGCAATATTTCATGGAGGATGAGGAGGCAACGCTCCTCAACAATGACAGCTTCCTTGGGTATTCTTTTCTTTGCGTACATCCTGTAAGAAGGATCGATTCGATATTTCTTGCCTAAAAAGTTGGTTAGCCAAGATATTCGGAACATCATGAGTGCTCTGATTGTGTAAAACAATTGAGGTTTATTGTCCCAATTGAAGGGGAAAATCAACTTCCATTAATTTACATCATTTTGGGAAATGAACTTCCATTATTCCAAATTACCGAGTGAATGAGAGAAAAAGAATCCTGTGATATCTCAACTTACTATCACTAAGAGGGGTCAAATCCAGCTCTAAATCTGGTACTTCCGAAGCAGCTGCTACCCATTTCAGCTCTGAATGATCGTCGGCAACGCCATCTACCCCCATTGTGCCTGTGCCAGCTACTGGAGTGCTGCTGTCAACACCGAAGTGACCTGGAACCAAGAATCGATCATGGTATGCTTTGATGAGAAGCGAGGGAGGTCCTTGAACTGTCAGCATTGAAAACAATGAGCATGGAAGAACAGGAGCAACATACTTCCTTCCACGTGCTCCCAGGACTTCGGGTCTACAGGACGGAACTGGGGAGCAAGACGGTGACTAGTGTTGGGTTGATCCTCAGTCTTTCCTTTGAAACTAGATCCCCCGGACTGGCTCGAATTGACATGGCTGGCGATAAAAGCGTCCCTTCCAGGGCGGGTAGGGGTCGAAATCTGCTCTGATACGTGCCTGTTAGCTTGCAAAATGGCCCTCTTGAATCCAGGGACCCTTACCAGCAGGTATGGAGTATGCAGAACCCTTGTTGGGACCTCTTCGATCTTCTGGTGTGACGTTATATCTTGCTCCAGAGGTCTTCTCTTTTGGGTACAAGCCAGGATCTGCGAGTGGATACAAGCCAGTTGGCATCAATGGGTTGTCGTAAATCTGGTCAGGGTTCATTTGAGCATCCACCACCTTGGCTTGAAGTGCGGCACTGAGATCTCGCTCTTGAAGGGCGATTGCGACTACTTCCTCTGGATTGGAAGCTTCGCTGACGTGGTTGGGAGTGCGAGCGCGATGCATGACTGTACTGGGATGATATGGATGGAAGCGAGGGTAGTAGTAATGAGTGATGCAAGAGAGTGTTGATGGGATGGGGCGAGTAAAGCGATGAAATGTCGGATTGATGATGATGTTGTGTTGAAGAAAGGAGAATGAGGGAAGAAACCCACAACAGTGGAGGTAGTAGGGAGAGCTCCTATAACTTGAATGGAAGGCACGACTATGGCTTCGACCATAACACCGATGGCAGGATCCATCCGTCCATCCGTCCATCCTCCCATATATCTTGGGATTCATTTCCAAATGTCTCAAAACTTTGGAAGAGCAAGAACATACGTATCGTCATTCTCCCAGACATATAATAATTCGAATTGTCCCAAGCCCCTGGAGGCAAAAGTCCTCATTCCCCTAACTGTCTCAAACAATATCTTTAATTGTCCTAATTCTCCAACAAGAAGTTTGGAATGGAGGTGGGTAGGGGGTTCCTGTCATGCCGAAAATTGGTTGCGAATTTTGGCATAGAGGTTTTGCTCATGCTCTGAGGAATTTTGTGACCATAACACTTTCTTCCTATGATCATTGCTCGACACTTCCGAGAAAAGGAAGAACCCCTAAATTCAATTCTCGGAATCGGTTAGGATAATCGGGTTGGTTTTCAGAGTCTTGTTGAGCAATTTGGGAAGTAATTGTTTTTTTCTTTTGCGCCTTTGTGCTGCCCTCAATGACACTCCTATATGAGTTGTAGTTAACAAAAATTTAGCTAGAAAATATGAATAAGTGACCAAAAGTACAACAATCGTAAGAGAGAGATATACCTATTGCCTAAGGTAGGCTTCTTGAGCGCTGCAGCTCTGTTGAAGCACACTTGGGGAACATGAATTTTCTAAAGTACTCATAACAATCAAAGGAATATATACAACAATAGCTCAAGTACTCCAGGGCAAAGAAACGAGACCCCTTTCCGTCCCTTTTGCCCAAGGCAACTCTCACTATGCAACCCCGGCTCGGTGCATGGCGCTCATAGGCATTTTGAAATGCGATTCACAGCCCTGCCAGTTCGCGGAGGCTTCTCTTGGCGTCTAGCAAGATGAGGACGTTTTTATAGGGAATCGGTATGTGCGGGTATTGTTTGTGATTCGATCTCATTGTTTCTCCCCCATTGCCTTTACTCTCCGCGATTCCTCCTCCGCATTCAACTTGTTATAATGAGCAACCACAGCATCCATATTTCGCGGTCCCTGCCCCGCAACCACATTGTACGTCGAACCTGTATTGAATATCCTAGATTTGGTCAGTACGAAGCTCCACAGGTTCATGCCGAAACACCTACTCTGGAAACCTCAAATCCACATGTTTTGTTCCCTTCTGACTGTGGAACAGATTTCGATTGAAAGCGGCTTCTTCGATGGCAGCGGTATGTAACGTGTTTCGTGCCATCCATTCCTCCTTATAGTGTGAATATCCATCAATGAACTTGGAGAAGCCGGCTAGGTTTCCATCCTTGTCGGGTCTAGAGGCCGCATATGCTGCCAGTGAGATGGGGACGGCTGCGAGGACAACGAAGAACCCAGTCTACGAAATTGATCAGTGGTGGTTCAGAATATGAGAGAGGGAGTCACTGACTCCTAGAGGCTCCGGGGTGGGCTCTGCATGGTGGTGTCCATGATTCTCATGGCCATGTCCCTCATGACCGTGTGCGCTACCTTTGGCGGGAGTGGGTGGTGATGAGTATTGACGAGTAGTTTGGGCGGCAGCTAGAGGAAGGCGCCCAGAGACCTGAATTGCCTTTTGCCGGAGTGCAAGCATGGTGTTGTTTTTCAATTGACGGTTCAAAGCTTCAATTGCCTATGGCCTTGCGATGAGGTTGGAGCTTCCCGCCAGCCAGATTGATGGTGTTAGTCAGCATCTCCATCGCTGCCCGCCACACCCCCTGTCTCCTTCCTCCTTAGCACCTGAGGCCAGAATCCCCCTGCGGAGCCTCATCTGGGGGGGAATATCAACACAACGTAGCTGCCACTTGTCCTCAAGATGGCCAACCACAACCAACAACCAGCTCTAGCAGAGTACCTGGAGGACGATATTTACGCCGACCAAAGCGACGACGAATCTCTCGCCTCCTTAGAGACCGACGACGGCCAAGACCACCCCCCAGAAAAGGTTCTCGCGCAAATCACAGGCAAGAACGGCTTCCACTGGTATCTCGTCAAGTGGCAGGACTGTCCAGTGATTAGATCCTCGTGGGAAGGCGGGGGCATCTTTCGCAACCACCCCGACATCTTGGAGACGTGGAAGACGGAGCGGAAAAGACAGGTAGAAGGATTGTCCAAACCGCTGGACCTGGCTGCCTTCGATCAAGCTGTTGTTGACGCAGAGTTGGCCCATTCCCAAAGACGGGTCCTTCGCAGATTAAGACGGAAATTCAACCGTGTCCTTTCTATCGTTGCCACATGAGATCTGGTCTTTGAGCTTGCTTCGCTTTTATAAGAGTTGAGCCATTTGTTTTATCAAGATACCCCCAACCATACACATCCTCCCATCAGACGAAATGATTTTCTCCCCATCCCGCTGCCTGCTTTGCGCGGCATGTCTTGTCCTCCCCATCCTCGCCCAAGTCTCTCCCTCCATCCCCTCCGAATCCCCCTCCGCTGCCAACGAAGTCATATGTCCCACCGATACACCTGGCGAATGTTATCCTCGCATCTTCGAGCCCACCGAGCACTTCCAAATCATAAAAGAAGGACAAGACATTCCACCCGGACTCCATGTACGAATGAATATCAACACCGGACTGAAGGAGGCACGCTTAAATGTACCAATGGAAGGGGAAACGACGGCGGAGGAGCTATTGGAAGGGCTACCAGTTGAGCAATCAATGGTGGTAGTTGATCAACCCGAAGGAGAATCCGAATCCGAACCAGAACGTGCAGCTCTCAGAGACCAAGTTCCCATGAACCCACCAGCCTTCGAATCTGCAGGCAAAGTCATGCCCCCGATCAAAAATCCCGAGTCACCCAACGAGATGAGCACTTTCCAAACGGCCCTTCTCACAATCAAGATGGAAGCGCGAGCATTCGACACTGCATTGGATGATCTGATGGAACTGTCGCACGATATCTACTATGGTGTCGAAATAGCAAAAGATGGGCCAGTTCTCGAAAAGCTCTTGTGTTTGGCACTAGGAGCAGGAACTGAGAGAATGAAGGCGAACGAGAACGGCCGGGATCACAAAGCGGCAGCAATTATAGGCTCCTCAATCCAAAACAATCCAACAGCATTGAAAGAAATCGAGGGCTTCCAAAGAATGGTCATGTATCCTACCTGTGGAGAATCAAAACAAAGCGATTTCGTCAGCATCTTGCGCAACAGACTCGGCGCAGAAGCAAATCCCACCGCCTTAAAATCCAAAGTCGGCGCCATCAGTGGCCTGCTCAAAGAACCACATTTCCGTGACGAATTCCTTGAGAAGGGGGGTATGGAATTGGTCCTCGCCATTTGGCTGAAAGAAGGACCTCATTTCGATGTCGTCAAGAAGAAGGTTGCCCAATTAATTATGGACAACTTCTTAGACGAGGGGATGGGAGCCTCGCTTGGGAAATGGCCCAAGACGATTAGGAGCTCGATTGAGAGCTGCAAGTCGAAGGAGACGATGCTTGCGGATGGGTGTTGGGAACATCATATTCAGGAGCATACTAAGTTTTCGCCGGATGATGCATGGGCAAATGAATTGTTTCTTGCGTTGAGGGTGGAGAGAGCGAAGATACCCGAGCCTAAGGTTAATAGGGAGTTGTAGATTTTATGTATAGAGTATATCTGCCTTTTGCGGACCACCATCACACGATGGGATAAATAGACATTTTGGAGCATCTGCTATTATTTTCTCTCCTTTCCTTCTAACACTCTTCCCTCCCCGGAAATGTTTCATGAGACACCTACCTTCCTGATCTTTTGACCCACTTTAATATTTCTATACATCTGAAATACCATGAGTTTTGTTGACCAGCACAGTTGGAGAATAGTGTTTTTCTTATGCCTTGTTTTCACTCGTATAGTTTATAGCTCACACTCTAGGTCATGCTAAAGAATCGAATTATGAGGCATGCCTTAGTTTTTAAGCGAAATTGGAACTTTTATACTGGGTAAATACGGAACGTTATTTCTTGCGCTTCATAATCTTAGAAAGCGTAAAGATAATGTTCTGCAGCTTTAGGGTTTCAATACATGCGCCCTTTTCTAAATCCACCACTCCAGCCTTTGAATGAATCCTTCACCATGATCATTGTTGTCACCACTGCTCATGACCAACGATTTCTAAGATGTTTCTCTCCCATTCGAATGTGAATCGAATCGAAGTAAGTGCCTCCGGCTGTTGTCCCGTAGGTAGCACATTGGTGATTGATTTTGGCGTATATAACTTTAATAACTTCGATGCGTAAATCCCAATCTGGTCTCTTCTCTTCCGAAGTCTACCCCCTCCACCTTCACCTCCACTGAGGCCAATAATTTCATCAGATTTGGTTGTGAATTTGTCGGTGGAGAATGGCCGACTTGGCTGGTTTGAAACGAGCCAGTAGTTGGGGCCTACATGATTTTGTTCTCGTCGTTAAAAAGACACAAATTACAGGTTCTTGAGACTCAGTACCGCCAGTCATCAACGATACTCGAGAATTTGAAAAGAGGTGGTAGAACAATATGTCAAAATCGACTCAAGGCCATAAACAAGAAGCATACTCAGGATACCCCCACGGCATCCCATAAATCTGACTTAACTCATCACTCAACATCTGTGGTCCATTCAAATGATTCTTGTTCTCCGCAAACACATGCCTCTTCAAGGCAATATTCCACGCAAAGCTCGAATGTCCCACTCCCGCGAAATCCGAAGCCTTGAGTAGAACGAGGTAATCAACCATGCCTTGTTGATCCCAGGCCAAAGTTTCCAATTCCATCAGATTCTCTTGTAGAAGCGAGGACTTGGTAGTAACTTGAATGTTGATGGCGCGAGCCTCCTCGGCAAATTTAGCAACTTCGGCCAAATCGCCCGAGGCTACATAAATGAGTGATGTATTGGAAATGGAGGCTTGTTCGAGATATGATTTTGATTGCGTTTCGTATCGTGACCATATCCAATCCGGGGCCGGCCATCCTTCCTGTGCATCTTTTTCCGTGCGCAAATGTGCTCCAAAGAAGCTGTTTTTGAAGACCGGCTCGGTGAGGTCTTCAACGACAAGAGAATATTGTTCAGCCATATTTTGGAGTACCGTAGTAGCAAGAATACGGACATCCTCACGAAACTTCAGGATGCCGCCAAAGGAGAGTGCAAATCCCTCCCCATCGGTGTAAATAGGATACTGGAGGTATGATCTTCCGAGTTCAATGATCATCGGTCCATCGGTCTCGTCCAACCTGTACTGTTCCAGCCATTCGTAAAAGGTCCCCCGCCAATCTTCTGGCTTGGCTAAACCAGTCTTTGGGATATCCGGCACAAGGCTTTCTGGTAGAAGTGATATCAGGTCGTGCGCCTTCTTCCCATTTGGTATATCATCTACATTGTTATACAACTTCAACTGAGGACAAGAAATTCGGAGAGATTCAACAAAGTGGTGTTGATCAAACATATAGTCCATGTTTGTTCGTTCTCCGGTTCTGATCTTGCTAATGTCCTTGCTATTTCTCACCACAATCTTTGGGAGGACCATTCCCCCACCAGCTGAAATCGTGTATCGAACACAGTTGAGAATGGAATTCCGGATATTTCCTATTCCGCCCACGGAGTTCTCGCAAGTGAAAATCACGCTGGAGTTCCATTGTGTGTCGGAACATATGCTTTTTATGGATTCCGAGTCGACTGGAGGGAAATCAAAGATATCGGTGAGACCGATGGGAGCTGGGGTCAACACTGTATTCGAATATAGACTCCAGGCTTCGTGGTTCGGAAAAACGTATGGTCGATCAAATGCAACCCATAACCAGATTGCGGCGAGTATGATACCGGCGAGGAGGGCGTATCTGCGACTGAATGCCGCTGGTAGTGAAATAGTGCTGCCCATGATGGGGATGATGGGGAGAGATATCTGGGATGCGCGAGAACAGACTGAGAGAGGTACGGAGATGTAAGAAAGACAATGCGAAACTCATACCTACCACCGAATATATTTTGACACAAGGCTTCCTCCAGTTCATGAGGGCGACCCGACAAAGTCTCGCGCGTCGTTCTTTGGTGTGATTCGTTCTTTACCCCTGCTACCAACAAACAATTGACATGGGTTTTTATGCAAGCTGTTCTAAGCTAAGCATGAATTTCCCCGTATACTACGTAAAATCAAAAAGGTGCAAGTATAGGTAATCCATAAAGGAGATTGTTCCTTCGATTTACGTACTACATTTCAAATTTCTAGCTGAATTGTTCCGTATAAGCTTTTCGTCTTGAAGTTCAAGGTTCTTGATCAGACCTTTTAATCATGTGATTGATCCCCCCTGCATAATTTGACTAGTTCTACATGTCAACGTTGTACCGAGCCTCGTTTTGTATGCAGCCTCAGGAATTTCCGGCCCTTCTTTGTTTCACAATATGCACTGCGGTTTGTTGGTACGTAAATTTATGTTGGCCACATCTCCAGGATTTTTTACTCCTTTTCTTTTACATAGAGAAATCAAATTGTGTTGCGTGCATCAAGGCTCAGGGAGCTCTGTTGCTCCGTAGTATAGATCAACATGCTTACAGTTATATTACTTCAAGTATAGTCTCAAAGTTTGAGACCTTGAGCGTGGCTATTCGATTTTCTGTCCCCGTCGCGTCAAAATGAAACTCATTTTGGCAATAGGTACCAAGCTAGTAACCGACGAAGAACTGGGCCGCCCAGCATCAAGCTTTAGCGCATGCATGGTCAGTAGAAGTACGTACTTAGCTACCAACATTTGATGAAGTTGGAATTAACCCAGGGAAGGATTTTGCTTGTACATATCTGCAAGTATAATTCCCCGTCCCATACCTTGCTGCCTGCTGATTTCTTTACAGAAGATCTTGCCCAAATTTCTGGTTGATTTGGTTCCTCTTGCTATTTCTCCATCTGTTTGATGTTTTGAAATGGCAACTTCGTTACTTTTCTTATCGTCCTGTATCATCTTCTCCTCACTTGTGAACTCTGCAGCGGTCGTCCCTTCAACGGTACAATGGTCATCAAAATCATACGGCCCTGATGGCCCATGGCAAGCTGTTACAATCGAAATTGGTACTCCACCGCAAGCTGTTGATTTACTCCCAGGAGGTTCATGGATGTCCAATGTCTTTACCTCCAACGCCTGCGCAACTGGTGATGTCTGTTCATCCGCCGCTGCCGGCTTTTACGACTTAGAGGCGTCTAAGACATGGTTCCAAATCGGACAAACAGGAGACATTCGTAACTCGAACTTTGCAGGGACAGTGGGGACGTTGCAATCATTAACTGGTAGCGCAAATTGGACTTTCGACACGATGTCGATACCTGTGAGGAACGGAGCCTCTGGAGATTTGGTAAAACCAATAATTGCGAACTTCGATATGCTCACTGTTTCCCAAGCAACTTCGAAATTGCCAGATGGCACGAAATATACACCTGTTATTGGAAAGCTATCACTAGGGGCTCCAGAGGCAAACCAAACTTGGAACCATTTCCCACCAAACCCAAGATGGAATGGGACTCTTTTGCCAAGTGCTCTCTTTGATCAAGGCCAAACGCCATCGAACTCATACGGGATGCATGTTGGATCTTCAACGATGGGGATCCCGGGATCCCTTAACATTGGGGGATACGACAAAAGTCGAGTTTTAGGACCAGTATCAAGTCAGGTGTACTCAATCGACAACTTACCCATTGACCTACTCGATATCGGAATCGGCGTGGCAGAAGGCCAATCCCCTTTCAACTTCACTTCCAAATCGGGCATTCTAGCTTCAGGAAATACCTCTATCGGGATTTCAGTACCAGTTCAAGTCGAGGCAACCCTCCCCTATTTATATCTACCTCAAAGCACCTGCGACGGAATCGCAAAAAATCTCCCAGTAAACTTCCAATCCAATCTAGGAATTTACACTTGGAACACGACAGATCCACAATACCAATCAATCGTGGCATCTCCCTCATATCTCTCCTTCACTTTCCGCCTCAACAGCAGCATCACCCAAAACTTCACCATAAACGTTCCCTTCGCCCTCCTAAACCTCACATTAAACACCCCGATAGTCAAAACACCCACACAATACTTCCCCTGCTCCCCCGGACAAGGTCCAACTTCAGGTTACAAACTAGGGAGGGCATTCATGCAAGCCGCCTTCGTGGGGGTAAACTGGCAAACCGGGAATGGACGATGGTTTCTCGCACAAGCACCGGGACCCAACACACCCTCTGGAAATGCTGCAACGGCTATTGGGGTGAGTGATAATTATATCGTTGGGTCGACGGATGTTTGGGCGGATACTTGGAGGGGTGCTTGGAAGGCGATTGATGCTGTACCGAAGACGACACCTGCGGTTGTGAGTACGAATTCGACGACAGATCCTACTTCTACGCCCGCTTCTACTTCCGCTGCTACCACTTCGGCGATACCAGGCAATTCAGGGTTGGCTAAGGGAGCTGTGGCTGGGATAGCTATTGCTGTTATATTTTTGGTTGCTGCTTCTGTCGGTGCTCTCTTTTATCTTCATCGAAGGCGTTCTACAGGTATAGGAAATATACCAGAGACTCAGGTCTATTCAAGTAAGACAGTTGCCGAGGTTGGTGATGGCGCACCTAGGAAACATCAATATTCCGGGTCCGGATATGGACCGACAGAGCTGGGAAGCGGCGAGGTGCCAACAAGAGCGGTAGAGATGGCGGGGTCGGGTTCGCCACCAGGACCCGTAGAGATGGAGGGTTAATGGGATGGATGTAACGACATAGATACGATAGAAATGTAGAATAGAAGTGCGACTAATTTGTGCAAAGGCTTGTAGTTGAATATAATTCAAATAACAAATCTCGGTGCAGTTTCAAGTGATTTTTTCGGGGAGGTTATGTCCGAACTTTCTTGCTCTTAGGCTTGTGTCGAATAGAGATGATAGGAAATGAGTAGTTGACCGGACCTTGGGCAATTTGGTGGGACAAGGGGGTGGGGCTCGAGTTTAAAGCAGCTATGCATTTTTCACCCTCGCAAATCCAAAGCCATATTCTCTAACGCCTGATTTTCAGAACACAACTTTCTTGCCGCGGGGCCTGAGCTCTGTTGCAATAGTATTTGACTTAGTTCTGGCATCGGCCTCGCCATGTAGTAGATTTCCGAGGGTGTAGACATCAGACAACCAGCCCAACTATGCCAAATTAAGCGAGCACCAAAAATTTACAATTATCACTTAACAATAACAACACCAACAGAAAACAAAAAACAAGTTCACTTATCACTGTATATATACCTACTTTACAGAATATGGCCTGGTTGGAGAAATGATAATAACGAAAAGTAACCTATATGGCTGCATAACTGCCTGCTCTCTACCAAAACACAAGTTTAAGTTTTCTTACATCAGGAAACGCAAATGACTCAACACGAAAGCGAGAGTTTTGTGTAGCCAGAAGTTCTTAGGAGTAGAATGCTGTTCACCATGAGAGTTTCACGTATTTATTGCAAAATCACAGGAGATAATGAAGCAAGATTAAAATAACGATTTTCCAAACCCAAATCTAGCCGCCAGAAGATCTTCTATATATACCAGTATGTCAATCACCTCAATAATCTCCAAATCATCGATCACAACACAAATGGATATCTAACAGATGCTACCTCGTTTACGTAAAGTCTACTAAGATTATCGTAGTAAATAGAACACAACTACTACCTCCCGAACGAAGACAGCTCTCTAATTGAAGTTTCATTCCTCTCCGTGACGTTTAAGGTGAAAGATCTAAAGTTTTAATATACCGCCGCCGAGCGAGAACGCGCGTTCAAAAAAACATCTCCAAATCCGTGACTTTAAGAATTAACAATTCTAGCTGTTGAACTTAACACGAGTGTCACGAAAATAAGCGTTAAATCTTTGACTCTAGTTTACGCTCTATATTCTTTACTCTGAGGAGAATCTATACCCTAGTAATATATACTTAGTCAAGACTACTCTTCAGCTTTCAACAGCCGGATAGTAGAGTACCTTATTCTAATTTCCTACCTACGAAACTTCATCCAGTAAATCCAAGAAACAGTACTTCAAATTCACCCCTCTCCTCTCGACATAACCTCTTCCTCACCTTTATCCTCCACTTCACTACTGTATAAGCACTAACCGTACCCTCTACCATCTAATAAGAAACCATTATACTATCTCAGATAGGCCTCATCGTTAATCGGAGGAACCAGAAGAGCTTACTGAGAAGCTTCTCAGACTAATCATATTAATCTCTCTCTTATAATACAGACTCTCAACCTGGGTCAAATAGAAGTTGGAAAGGGATATTAAGACTTTTTATTACTATCGAAGGATACCTTACCATCATAAAAATTCTTACTATTAAAAGAAACATGACCATCAAAGGCAGTACTAGTATCAAAAGAACTCTTACTACTAAATTCTAAACCTCTGTTTACGAACGAAGAGTTACTAATACTTAAAAAATTCACTTAATTTAAACTTTAGTAATAAGAACTCTACTTCCCTTAGAGCACTTTCTAAAAGAAATAGGAGAGATGTTCTAATATAGTAAATGGAAACCATTCTAACAACGGTGATTAAACTGTTCCTTTACCTATATAGAAGTAAGGATAAAGAGTAGGTTTATATATCTTACTAAACGTAATTAATCATCTCGGAAGAGGGAGGGAGAAGGAGTGAATTAGAAGGGAGTAGATATGTTTAGTACTTAATAGACTTCTTATAATCGTAAGCGTGGCGTATAAATTCTACTAGCCCTATATCCCTTCGTATATCTAATTAAAGAAATACTTTTAGTTAAATTATATAGCGTTCGTAGCTTACTTACTATACCACTAGTTTATCCGCTTCTAGAAAGTAAACTACTCTACTAGCTTTCTAGTTAGTATAGTATTACTATCTTTTATAAAATTTATACTCTAGGTTAGTAATAGAAGTGAATATAATAAAAGTATTAGAAATAGCTATAATTTTTAAAAAAAACTTTAATATATAAATTAATTATATTTATTTCTACTTTATACTTCTAAATAAAAACATCTTAGGTAAAGTTTCTATATAAAACTATTTCGAGAATAAGTTAGGTTAAGCTAAGCTATAGACGCTATATAATTTAACTAGAAGTATTTATTTAATTAAGTATACTTACTCTCGAAGAAACGCGCCTATAATTATATCTAGTAATCCTAGAAATTCTAAAGTATTTACTTCTTCTTCTCCTCACCTCTCTCCTTACTAACTCCTTCTATCCTGTCTTTAACTATATCCTTTACTTACAACTATATAAGCACTATCCCTACCATCTACTATCTAATAAAAAAGTAGAATAGCGGCTTAGGCGGAACTCTTACACAAAGTATACTAAAGCTCGTTATAGATAGAATAATATCACTTCTCTTTAAAATAAAATTTTCTTCTAAATTAAATAGAACCGAAAGGGAGGATAAGGCTACGTTTTATAGATGGATGGTGAAGTTTAAACATATTTATTATCGAAAGAAATATCACCACCGAAAAACCTCCCACCACCGAATCCCAACCCTCCATTCACAAATCAATTCACAATCCAAGAAACCTTATATCAAAAAACAAACGCTATCTCCCTTGGAAAAAATCACACTCCTTTAACAATAACAACAAGTTATTCCTTTAAAAACAGCGAGAGAGACGCTCCTGCATAGCAAATGATACCTACTGTTCCTACATCCGGAGAGGAGTAAGCATGAAAGTGCGGGGTTTATATATACCTTACTAAGGGTAATTACTAATTAGGCATCTCGGAAGAGGGAGGGGGAGGGGAGTGAATTACTCCTAGGAGATAACGGGTTATTAAAGAGTAAGAGAACATATAAAGTAAAAGTATAGATAGTATCGAGTAAGAGTAAGACTAAATGTAAGATATACCTCCCTTTAAAAACTCATTGAAATTATTATAATAGTATTTAGAGCTCACACGATTCCCTAGTACTAAGTTCCTACTATCTATACTACTGAGCTACATTTTCAAGCTCTATTTCAATTCACAATATAAATCAGAGATCAGTGGAATGCACCCCACTACTTCACCTCCCCTCTCCATATACATGTTATTTTTTTTTAAAAGGGCAAGACACTCTAGGAAAAAATAAAGAATTACTATCATCACATTTAATCTTGATATTTTTGAGTTCATTTGTATTTGTGTGTGTATTGTATTTGTATTGTATTTGTATTGTATTTGTATTGTATTTGTATTGTATTTGTATTGTATTTGTATTGTATTTGTATTGTATTTGTATTGTATTTGTATTTTATTTACTTCCTGCTCTTCATCTACCTAAATTCCCTCTATTAATCGGATTCTATCCCAGGGATATCTCCTTTAGAATCTTCTCATTGTGAATTCCCCATCTACCTGCTAGTCTTCGCATCTGCCAGTCTTTGCATTTACCAGTTATTTCATCTACCAGCCTGTACAAATTAACATCTCTCTATGTACAATACTATACTGTATGTACCATCCCCGCAAATAAGCTTTGCAAAATTGCAACAAAGCTTTTCCCATATCCCACAACCAAGTGATCCTTCACTCGTTCCCAAAAAAAAATATTCCCGGCCCCAAGTCCCAAGTCCAAGTCCGAAGCCAGTAAAATGCCGCTCAAGCTCAAGCTCAAGAAAGCCAAAAAAAATAATATTGAAGCCAAACTAGCAATCCAGAAGGAAGGCCTCTACTCCGTATCAGAAGTCCCAACCTTCTCATTAGTACTATCACTCCCCTCCCCCAAAACCCTCTGCTTCCCCAAACTCGCACTCGAACCCGACGCTTGATGCGTCGCAGCAAAAAGATCATGGACCTCCTTGGAAAACTCATCCGTCTCATCATGTCCCAAATCCTCCTCCTTCGCTGCCTTCTCACTCTGCTTCTCCATCCACTCGGCGCGCAGATCGCGAACTTTACTCTCGTAGTCCTTGACGGGGTCATAGTACTTGCCCGCGCCACGCATGCGTTCCCATAGACTGAGGTGGTGCGGGTGCACCGCGATGCCGTGGTACTCGGCTTCGCGTCCCGCGCGGATGTAGTTGAAGCGTCGCTCTTGCTCTTTGAGATCTAACCCTGTGGTGTCCGGGAGGAAGAGGGATGTGAGTACCATACCCGCGAGTCCGAACCAAGGGACGAGGTAGAATTTTTGCTCCGTGGTGATGTAGTTGTAGAGAACTGCAGCAAGTAAAGCGCCTAGTTTCCCAACCGCAGCGGAGAATCCGTGGGCGGAGGCGCGGACGGGAGTAGGGAAGACTTCGGCGGCTACTAGGAAGGTGGTGCTATTGGGACCGAATTGGTTGAAGAAGGAACTGAGGAAGTACATCGCTTGGAAGGCGCCGATGTGCATCTTTTCCTTGGCGTAGTAGTGGTAGTGGAATGCGGGGATGACGAAGAGGATGAAATCCATGAGGAATCCGAGTTGTTGCATGCGTTTTCGTCCCACAAATTTGATGTCGATGAGGAAGGAGGCGAGGTAGTAACCGCAGAGGGAAACGCCGACATTTACGAGGTTCCAGAGCCAGCCGGTCATGATGGAGGTGTTTCCTGGTGAGATGACCGAGATGAACTGCGATTGAAAGAGCTTGTTACCGTAAAAGAAGACGTCGTTGCAGAACCAGGCGCCGGCTGTAGCGATGAGACGTCCGCCAAAGTGGTTGCAGGTTAACTTGAGGGATTGCATGTCGTATCCCGTGACACTAGCCTTCTTCTTTGCAGAGTCCAATTGCTTGGATGCAAGAGGCATCTTGTAAAATCGATAGTATACCAACCACAGAGTTCCCACAGCAGGAAGCGCGAAAGAAACGCGGAAGATCCATTGAGCAGAAAGCTTGGAATATGGAGGATTTCCACTTCCGTGATGGAAGATCAAGGTGAGGAGGATGAGGATAACTTGGTTGAAGAATTGACCCCATCCTTGCATGAGAAAAGCCATGGTGACTTTTCTACCACGATGAAGACGATCATCTCGTGTAGAGATTTTTCCGGATCCGGTTGCATTTTCCATTGCTGCTGTAGCGGTCATGGGGTATTCTCCTCCGACACCGATGCCGTAGAAGAACAGAGACCAGCAGTAACAGATTACCCAGCCGTTGAGGTTGGTTCCCCAGGAGGCAACGAGCATGACAAGACCGCCAAACATGATGGCAGCATCTTGGATTAAACCGAATCGACGACCGACGCTGAGATTATTAGTTTTTGGAGGTTAGAATTGAGGCGTGAGGACTAACCGATCACCAAGATAACCAACGAGAATTTGACCAACGATGATACCAATGACTTCAAGATATTGAACTCCATCAACCCAGGTTTTATCACAGTCCTTGTAAGTCTTCCAACACGTCGGCCAGACGGCGGCAAAAAGCGGAGTCAAGTTTCCAATGGAGAACAGGACATAACTATTCCAAAAATTAGCCCAAACCATTCTTCTCACTCGTTCAAATCTCAAGAAATCAACATACCCCTCCAACCCCAATCCCGCCCCCGGCAAGACGGCATTCCGAAAATACCAGGCAATAGGACTCAAGGGATCCTTCTTCATCATCCTCCCAATGGCCTTCAACTCCGACTTCACCTCGGCATTGTCCACCGAAGCATTAAAAGCCATCTGCTTCCCAAAGGGAAGATCCGCCCAGTAAGTGCCCTCAGACGTATGGGTGTCATCGGGATAGATCAATTGCTTCAAAATCCTCTCCTCGTCCTCCTTTGCTGGTGCCCCACGGAAAGAGGCGTGATCGTCGCCTGTCTCGGGTCCGTGAGGGACACTCACCATGCCTTGGTTGGTAGGAGCATGGTGGTGATGGTGGTGGATGACGTCGTTTGTCATGACTTTTTTTCCGTGAGAGGAGGACGACTCAGACTGGTCTGGAGAGGGTGTTGATGAGGGGGAAGGGGGGGGGGATGAGTGAAGAATGTGAAGTTCTCACCACACACTTGGGTGGGAGGGGGATGAGGGAGAAGTGTGCTTTATACCTCAACGACTTTCACTGCAGGTCTAGCGGGGAGCGACGATCAAGGATGGAGAAGAGAGAGAGAAAAGTGATCTGCCTGCCTCGGAGTCGGATGTAGCGTTCATGGGAGCTGTGTGAACATCTCATGGTGGGTTGTGGGTGGTGGATTGTGGATCGTGGGTTATACTAGAGTAGGTAGTGGATTCGGGAAGGGCAGAACAGGGTTATTACGGAATTTCTGACGATGAGATTTGTGATACCCAGTATTTGTGATATTTACCGGGGAAGGACTTGCCATGGTTGGTTTCGTGGTTCGGTGGTTCCATATAATACAGGTGGATGATTACACGCGGTCCAGACGGCCTAGTGATTACCCAGCCCGTAACATGCCGGGCCTAACAGGTGTTTGCTGTTGCCCTATGCAGCTGTACATTTTCATTTTTCTTTGTGTAGGTTGTGCTGTGGTGTGGTGTGGATTTGCGGGAGGCGAATTGTTTTAGTGATGAAAAACTAGAGAAACAGGGTTGCCAAGTTTGTGGGCACCTCAAACCGAACAGACCACCGCCCCAAGCGCCTTCCATACGCCATCATCGTGACCTCGCTTTTTATCTGTACTCGTAGAATACACACCTTTGTTGAAGCTGTTAATTCCCCATATCTTCTCAAAATTCAATTGAACAATTCCGATCTATAACTTACATCCTCTTCTTTATGGTCCTTTTTTCTATAAAAAAAAAAAGGCAAATCCGTATATCCCGAAGACAAACTCCCCTCAAAGCTTCACACCAATCAACACCCAATCCCTCATCAAAACAAACAAACATCCATTATCAATCGCCCCGAATCTATCCACTAACCGGCCATTCGCCATTCGGACAGTAGGTTAAGTACGAGTGCAACGTCTCAATCAGCAAGTACCTGTACTGGTACAACAATCACAATTCTATGCATCCCCCGCGTGCCCCTCTACTTCTAGTCTGCAGCTTAGTAGCGGAGTCAGTGTGGGACGAAGGTTACCGGTATGTGTAACTGATACCTCCGCTGTACAGCAGGAGAAAGCAGAGGTGGAGGGACCTCGTACGAGGAATGAAAGAAGAATGAGGTGGATGTGCATCTAGATTTTATGTCGAGATGGTTCAGCCCTGGTTAGGTCGTTGATGAGTCCCTCCTTCTCAGCTTCACAGCTAGTACGTCTCCCTCCAAAAAATACAAATAACCCATCCCTCCCCCCCTCACAAACTCTCAAATCCCACAAAAAGAAAAACACTCCCTCCCTCACCTCAAAGATCCCCCCGAAAAAACTAAAAGAAATCTCGAAAACTAACTCATACCCATCTCCGCCCACATATCATTCCCCGTTATATCTTTTCCACGTTGCATCTTGCCTTGCATCCCCCCAAGAAGAATTCAGGTCGTCTCAGTGAACCAATAGGAGAGCGCAAATCGGACACGTTTCCCTCTCGCTGGTTTTCGGGCCCCTGTATTGATCTCGGTCCCTTGTGAGTTGAGGAGCCCCGCATTTTGTGTTGGACCCCTGGGTTTGTTGATCCTTGTTCGCTGCTGCGCTAATGTTGATGCGGTAAGGTGGTAAGGTGGTATTGCGTTTGTGAAGAATGGGAAGGGGATGGGATGGAAGGGGTGATGGAATGAGGTGAGTTTTTTGGGGGGAGGTGAAATTAAGGAGTGTGGATTTTAAGGAAGGAGAATGAGATGTTAAGGTAAGAATTATCATATTTGCTTAAGCAATTAGTTTCACGAAATACCTCGAACTATTTTCATCTCAACATCCATCTTCTAGCACCAAATATCTAGCTGTTATTAAGTTTCTAATTCTAATGCCTAGCTCCTACTCCATTGCTAGCTAGTTCTAAAAATCCAACCTCCAGAAATAACTTGTAAAGCAACTAAAAATTACATCCCGTTATCTCATCCATCATCCATCATCATCAACCATCACACACAAGAAAGAAATAACAACGAGCAACACTGACATCATCAAACATACAACGTAGTAATCCAAACCCACGTCCACGGATTCCAATACACTCCCATTTAAACCATGCATTGTTGCAACGATTGCCGTTCATTTTATATTCCCGTAGTGCTTCATCCCGTCACTTTCGTCTCACAAACGCACGTGTCAAATCCTCGCTTCTGATAGGTTCCCCCGACGAGAGTCAACACCTTCACTTCCTTTACCGCGCCTCATTTTCCGCCTTGAAGAGACGGGATGTGTATTATGTGATGATGTCAAGAACCTCGAATAACCTTACATCATGGGGAAAGAGAGGAGAGGAGGTAAGATTATACTAGCATCTTATTATGAGGTTTGTAAGTTTGTAGAATTTGATACTTATCTTCACTTCATCTCATCTTATCTCACTAGTTATATCTATATCCACCTCCCCATCACATCTCATAACATCCACCTCCCTATCACCTCCCCATCCCATATGCATCCAATATATCTCCGAGATCTACAAACTAACACTAACCCTCTCCCCCCCTGTCTCTCTAACGCCCAGACAACATCAAGAGATTGCCCAGAAACGCCACAGAAAGCTTACCTGGCTCGGGGTCTGGCTTACTTGCATAGCTTGCATGGCTCTTGTGTGTGCCGGCGCCGGGGAACGGCGAGCGCGTGGGAGTATTCTTGGCGCTGAGTGGTTTGTGGGGGGTTTGCTTGACGACGTGTGTGCTGTGGGAGCTGCGAGATGAGGTTATTGATGTGTGTTGTGCAGGGATGTTTGGGGTTTGTTAGGGTTTGTTGGGTTTGGAGGAATGTGTACGGGAAAGAGGGATGAGGTTAGTTTGGAGGGATGTGTACGAGGAAGTGGGTTAGTCAGTGAGTGATTTTTCTTGGTTTTGGATGGATTTAGTTGTTGGAGGTTGGGATCTGGGATGGGAAGTTCGGGGGGGCCGGTTGGTGGTTGATGACTTGATGAGGCTTACCGGTTTCGGGTTTTGGTTTTTGGTTTTCTGTTGGATGGAGCTTTTTGGGGGAGATTGAAATTAGTTTGTTGCTGAGAAAAGAGATGGATGTTGAAGTAAAGGATAAATTCTCGGTGCTATTGCCAAGTTATATCGATTTTCTAGAAAACCAGAAATGATTTTCGATATTCAAGAGATATTTTTCTTAACTGTTTTAGAACTGAGGGGAGCTAATTATATTTCGGCTTTCTCTTTCCCTTTTAGTTGTCCAATTGTCTACATATATTCCCCGACAGTTCCCCGAGATTCAGTCTAGGAAGGTTCTTTCGCTAAGGTCATTTTAAGATTTTCGATTCCTCTTAGCTAAGTCAATAGATTCATATAATTCACTATCAACCTAGTAGTATTAAAGTAATTTAAATAGCACCATTCCGATATACTCTATAATATATATAAAAGACTTCTATAATCTATATATCTAAAGAGTATAAAAAGACTAGAATCTTTAAGATAGATATCTTTACGGTACTCTCTTTAAGATAACTATAGCCCGGTTTTATAGTATAGAAATCATATATAAATTTATACTTCTTAGTTTAAGTAACGTATTTCCCGGTCGAGCCGATCACCCGGTCGAGCCGATCACTAGAACACCAAAACGCTACAACTTTACAAATATTATAACAACGTCATTCAAAAAACCCTAGCTACTCTATACTAATCAAAAT